>PVJH01046012.1:0-12075 GCA_004026705.1 Nesogale talazaci | reverse complement strand
AAAGGTAAGGGGAAGGTGGGAGAAATGGGGAGCGGATTACAATGATCTACATAAAGGCCTCCCTGGGAACAGACAACAGAAGTGTGGGTGAAGGGAGACATTGGACAGTGTAAAACATTAAAAATTAATAATTTATAAATTATCAAGGGTTCATGAGGGAGGGAGGGTGGAGGAGGTAGGGGAAAAATGAGGAGCTGATACCAAGGGCTCAAGTAGAAAGGAAATGTTTTGAGAATGATGATGGCAACAAATGTAGAAATATGCTTTACACATGGATGAATGTTTGGATTGTGGTAAGAATTGTATGAGCTCCCAATAGAATGATTTTTTAAAAAGAAATCTTTTGCAGCTTATTTGCTGAATGTAATCAATACATTGTTTGACTTCTTTTTTTATTGTACATCATTTTATTGTGGGGTTCTTACAGCTCTTATAGCAATCCATATATCAATTATATCAAGAAAATTCTATATATGTTGCCATCTCAGTTTCAAAGCATTTTCTTTCTACTTGAGACCTTGTTAACAGCTCCTCCTTTTACTCTCCCTGGTACCCTGGTGACCCTTGGATAAATTATAAATTATTGTTGTTTTCATAGTTTACACCATCCGCTGTCTCACATTTCTTTTATTAGTCCCCCTCAATGTGTGTGGGGTGTGTGGGGATGAGTAAACTATTCTCCTTTTCTCCCTCTTCCTCCAGCCTACCCTCATGGTATTGCTACTCCCCTTGTTTGATGGATTTTTTCATCAGCATTGATACATTGTGAGTCCATGTAAAATGAAAAAAAATTTTTTAAGGGTAAACAATAATTTATTGAGCCCTGCCCTTCCGGAGCCAGGTCACTTTTGCCACTTGTAGATCTTGTGTGCTAGCCCCAAGAGAATGGAGGGCGGCAGGGGCCCTGCGCACTGCTCGATGAGGCTCATGAGGCTGCTGAAGCTGGCCTCCTCGTACTGCCGGAACACGGCCAGCAGCTCCAGCTCTTTGTACAGGGCCTTCACCCGCTCCTCGGCCTCCTTCTGCCCATAATTCTCCTGCAGGATCTGGCGCTGCTCCGGAGAGGCCTGCTGCAGACACTGAACCCCCAGCCAACTGCATTTGTTGTCCTGGATGTCGGTGCTAACCTTTCCCGCAACACTGGAGTCACCAAAGAGGTCCAGGTAATCATCCTGGATATGAAAGTACTCGCCCATCTCCAGCAGGATCCGCTTGGCATTGGCATGCTCCTTCTCCCCGTCGATGCCCGCCATGTACATGGCAGCGGCGACAGGGTGATAAAAAGAGTAGAACGAGGTCTTGTACTTGGCAATGGATTTGTACCTCTTTGGAGTGAACCTGCTGAGATCCACGTTGCCCTGGGGGGCGGTGATGAGGTCCAGGGTCTGCCCCATCTCAGTCTGATAGGAGCCCTCCAGGAAGAGCTCCAGCAGGTTCACATAGTAGGGCTGCCCCCGGCAGTAGAGCTTCAGCAGGCGGTAGACACAGGATTCCAGCAGCATGCCATCGTTGATGGCATCCAGACCGATGCCTGGCTTCTGGTACCAGCAGGGCTGCCCCCAGCGGGTGAAGGATGAATCCATGATGTCTTCCAGGACCAGGAGGAAGGCTTGGAGCAGCTCAACACACCAGCCCACCGTCAGGGCCCTCTGCAGACTGCCCGCGTCCTGCTTCCCGGGCTCCACCAGTTTCCGGAACATGGCCACCACCGTCAAACCTTGGTTGTACTTGCCTCCGATGACATTGTACTCCAGCACCTTCTTGAGCCTGGCCACAGTGTCTCCCTTCCCTGGGTGTCCCAGCTCATCCTCGGTCAGCACTTTGAGCACATGGGAGAAGTGCTGGATGAAATTCTGCTTTTCTTGAGCATGAGCGTCTGCTTTCTGGTCCCCATTTATTTTGAGAGGAGCAAAATGCTGTGTTCCAGGATGCGAGTTCTTGCTCGCTCCGTAAAATGAAATATTTTATGACTTTAATCTTTTCTGCATTATCATAATAGATATAATATTATTGAAAAATATGAGCACAGGTCTATTCTTATCTGTGGGTAGGTACATTCCAGATTTCTTAGTATGAATATTTCCAGCATTGCATCCATTGTTGAAACTTCTCAATCGATAACCCATTTCCAAAGTCTGGTTCTTCTCCGTCACTTCACTGCAGCACAGACTTCTTCCTTTAATTGCATTGGTTTTCGATTATATACTATCTCATGAAATGATTGAAGGGCACTCAATTGTTCTGGTATAATAACTCTGTATTATTTCTATCTTCTTTTGATGCGCCCAGCATCGTTCAAAAGTTTTCCCGTCACACACTGCCTAAACTCAGTGTTGACTCCAAATAACGCTATTGGCCATGGGAGAACTTCTCCCAGTTGGCTTTCCTTGACTGTAACTGTTTATGGAGTATGTAACTGTAAACAGTATGTTTACATACTGTAAACAGTATGTAACTGTTTATGCTCCCTCAGAGCAGCTGGTGGTTTCGAACTGCCAACCTTGCATATCATAGCACAGTGCTTAACTACTAGACCCTAGGGCTCTGGTTCCCCATAGAAATCTTTACTATTTCAACTGGAGACTTGACACTTTTTGTTCCGTAAGACATTTTAGAGTAGTGGAAGCTAGTCAGTGCCTCAGCCACATTTGAGTTTGGACATGCTCCCGATCATGGAGGACACACTTGCATGAAGAAGCAGGACATTCCTCTGGATCACACTGTCTTGCAGATTGCTAAAGAAGGTTTTGCGACATTTGATTCTATACAGGTTGTACACCAAAGCATTCTGAGAGATCTGGCTTGAAGAAGTAATCAAATTTAAAACTGCAAACCTAAAATTGAACTCCTTGGAAGCTATGATCTGCAATGTAACTTATTATTATAAAGATCTCTATTTGGGAAGATCTCTATTATGGGAGTGATTCTGATTTTGTGACTGGGTACCAGAGGTGTCTGAGGTGCAGGAGGCATTTCTGAAGAAGGTGCTCTGAAGCCGCTTCTATTCACTGCTAAAGGCCAACTGCGATGAGCCCTTTGCTGTGACCATTTACGCTATCAGTCAGTGCATCGGTTAAGATGACATAACTATGCTCCACAGCTCAGTATCACAGCTTACTTCTTCAGGTGCTTTACTATTTCTTACCTAAAAAATAATTGCAGATGAAACAGACTGGAAGAAGAATAAATATATACATGTATTTATTCACACAGTTTGTGGGATACATTAAATCTCAAATTAGTTGAACCTCCCACTTCACCTTCATGATAAGCCAAATAGTTAATGGACAAAATAGAAAAGTGCATGCCTGTTTTGTAGCAGAGTCATTTTCTGCTGATGGCAGATACTCACTAAAGATCACCATCGTTTGAATTATGATGGTAATAAATATTGAAACAAAATATTGCTTTAAGGCCCAAAGCAAGAGTCAGGTCCACTGAAACTCTTAAATCGCCTTCTGGAAAAGGAGATTATGCTTGGTAAAGTAGAGAACGGTAAAAAAGGGGAAGACTCAAGTCACAGTATTTTCCATTGCCTTGTATACATGGAAAACTGACTATCGAATAAGGGAGACCAGCGAAAAAACCGATGCATTTGAATCATGGTGCTAGTGAAGAAGGTTGAGGTACCACGGACTGCTAAAAGGACAAGCCAATCTGTCTCAGAAGAAAGACAGTCAGCGTGTTCCTCAGAGGCAAGAATGTCAAAGATTTGCTGAACAGATTTTGGCCATATTCTCAGAAGAGCCCAGTCCCTGGAGAGGGACATCATGCTTGCCAAAGTGGAGAGGCAGCTGAGACGAGGAAGAGACCTGTGACAAGGTGGGCTGATGTAGTGGCTGCAACAAGGAGCTCAGGCATAGGAACAACTACCTGTGGGGAGAGCGCCGGACGAGGCAGGGCTGTGTTCTGTGGGGCACTGGGTTGCTGTGAATTGGAGCTGGGTCAGGGACATCTAAGAACTGTATTTTATTTTCACCTTCCCACCCTCTCCATACCCTCTTATGATCTATTCTGAGACACCAAATAAAAATGACTGAATAATAATAAATAATTCAGAAGATTTTTTGGGGGGTGATAGTGGTAAGGATTAAATCATTTAAAAGATTGAGAACATGGCTAAAATCCCAAACACTGACAACGTCTAATGCTGACAAGAATATGAAGAAACAGGAACTCTCATTTATAGCTGGGGGTAATGAAAAATGTACAGCCACTTGGAAGGACAGCTTGGCAATTTCTTACAAAGTTAAATACGACTTACCATACAATCCTGAAATTACATACCTAGGTGTTTTCTCAAATGAGTTAAGAACTTCTAGCCACACAAAAATTTGCATATGTATGTGTATGGGAGCTTTATTCAAATTCTTACATCTTGAAAGCCATCAAGATATCACCTATATGTAATAACTAAACAGCCTATCCATAAATGGGATCTTATTGTGTAATAATAGGAAATGAATTATCAAATTTTGAAAAGACACGGAAGAACCCTAAATACATCACGCTAAGTGGAAGACTTCAGTCTGAAAAGGCTTCGTGATTCAAACTACTTGAGCTTTTATTACAGGTAAAGCTATTTAAGACTTAAAAAATAGTTTGCATCTATTTTGGTGGTGGGAAGGAAAGTAATTATGGTGGACACATGACATTTATAGATCATTGGAATAAATTTAGATGATACTGTAATGCTGGTCAGATGACATATTTTTAAAATCGGTGCAACATTAAGAGTGAGTCTTAATGTTTACTATTGACTTTAGTTCATACTACTACATACATATTCTTTTATGACACAACTGTGCTATACTTATGCAAGGTGTTTATAAATAAGAAAATTGTTCACCCTGTGTGATCCCCCAATAAAAAGATTTAAAAAATCAAATTGTGGGCAGGTGAAGAGGATTTTATGGGAGTTCTCGGCCCTTTCTGCTAAGTTTTCTGTACCTAAAATTCTCTGAGCAATAGAATCCACTTATTAGAAAACAGAAAAAAATGCTTAATTCTTAGTATTAAAATGTTTGATATCATTTTTTATCATAACTATTCTTATCACTTTCATCAGACTTTGGAGTATTAGTGATTTTATTCCTGGACTGAACATTCTTTCTGCGAGACTTGGTTTTGTCTGCTGTTTGTTGATATTTGGCATCTTTAAAATCCCCATTTCAAATAAATAGATTCATTATCTTTCAATCCTCAAACATTTTCTTGCCTTGTATGTTCACTCTTTTCTTTGCAGTTGTTTTTCTTGATTCTTTGTTTGAAGACAGTTGTTTCAAAAATTTCTTTTGAACTTATTTCTTGTTTTGTGTCAGTGGTGCCTCTATTTCAGTTTCATGTGAATTGTCATTTTGCGCTCACATTCATGTTCACATTTTCCCAACCTTGGCGCCCTCATTCCATTTTCTCTCTTTTCTTCTTTCCACAATATACTCTGGCAAAATGGAGAAACTGCTCTGGCAAAACCATGATGAGTTTTGTGTGGGGAAGGGGGTGGTGGGGAGTTGACTCTCTACAATGCTAAAAATAGAGGAATCCCTTCAAGGAATGAGTGATGAAGCCAGATAGTAACTTAATAAACAGAATTTGGATGCATAGCAGAATTGAGGTAACAAGGGAAAAAGAACAACTCATTTGGTCCAGTGTTGTGCATAAGAACAGGTACAGGGGAGGAGACAAGCCAGTCAGGGTGCAGTGTAGCAATGATGAAAAATATAACTTTCCTCTTGTTCTTTAATGCTTCTTCCCCCCACTATCATGATCTCAATTCTACCTTACAAATCAGGCTAGATCAGAGGATGTACATTGATTCAGATAGGAACTGGAAACATGGGGAATCCAGGATAGATGATCTCTTCAGGACCAGTGGTGACAATGGAGATAATGGGAGAGTGGAGGGAAGGTGGGGTAGAAAGAGGGAACCAATTATAAGGTTCTACAGTACTTCCTTCCTGGGGTATGAACAACAGGGAAGTGGGAGAAGGTAGACAACGGACAGTGTAGGATATGATGAAATAACAATAATTTGTAAATTAGCAAGGGTTCATGAGGGAGGAGGGATTGGGGAGGGGGGGGAAATGAGGAGCTAATACCAAGGGCTTAAGTAGAAAACAAATGTTTTGAAAATGATGGTGACAACAAACGTACAAATATGCTCTGCATACAATGGACTCTTTGTGATAAGAGTTGTATGAGTCCCCAATAAAATGACTTTTTTAAGAAGCAGGTATAACAGCAGGGCTGACCTACTTGAAGCTCCAAACTGCAGCTCCAGTCAGCAGTGACGCAGCCTTGTGGGGGTGGGGGGGGGGAGTGGACAGCTTGCAAACATCAAGGAGGGAGCAGGGAGCAGCATTCATAGCTGTAACTCTGTACAGTTTTAAATAGGGAGGACAGAGCTCTTTCTCCAAATGAGTTTCAGCTTAATGATTTTCATGCTTGTCTGTATTTGACTTTTCAAAAGCACAATTAATTGGAAATCTATCCTTTCAACGGCTCACGCCTATAAAAAGACAAATGGTTTGCGTCAAAAGATTATTATCAAGGCCACAGCAACACTCCGTACCAATACGCTTATAAACACAGGCAAAGACATTTGTAGGGAGGAGTGTCATTGGGGAGTCTCCAAGCCAAATCCACTGCCATTTTGTCAATTCAGGCTTGCAACAGCCTGATAAGACAGAGTAGAATTGTCCCTGTGGGTTTCTGATAGCAGGAGTAGGTAGTCTCTTCTTTCTTTCAAGGAGCTCCCCTCCAACTGGTGACCCAATTGTTGTCAGCTCAGTTCCTAGACCTTTCTGTTATAGGGATCCTCTTCACTTGGTTTTACAATTTCAAACAAAATGTTGGTGGAAGTCTTAGTGTTTAAGGGGATGATGTTTGCTGCTTCATTCCTTGAAGCAAGCTCAGGTTTTCTTGTTCTGACCACCGACATCGTGATCACCTCATTGACTGCTGTAGAAAGGGGATGAGTCGGCGCAGGGAACGTATTTGACAATATCCAAGGCATCAAAAGAAGCTTATGCTAGTTTTCTACAAGTGCCTAACACATTCCCATCATCTTAGCAATGTAAAAGAGCACACATTTATTAGCTCCGTTCTCTTGATAAGAAGCCTGAGTCTGTATAGTGAAAATCTCTGCTTCGGGTCTTACACAGCTGAAATCAAGGTGTTAGTTCTCATCTAGAGGCTTGCCTGGAGAGAATTTATTTCACACCTGTGGCCGTCACTTAATCTGCTGTCAATTTAAGGATTAAGAATGTAGGGGTGGAGTTTAGGCTGTCAATCTGGAGATAGTGAAGGAGACTTCTGTGTGGGCATGGACTTCACCTGTGAATTCTGGGAAATCTGGACTTTCTTCTTGGAAGCAGGAAACATGCACTATGCTGATAGGTCCCAAACCCTGGTGTGGTAGTCACCTAATCTGGTGTCAATTTGAGGATTTAAGTGTAGGGGCGAGTCTAGCCTGTCAGTATGGAGATAGCCAATGAGACCTCTGTGCAGACATGGCTTTCTCCTGAAAATTCTGGGAAATCTGGCCGTATTTCCCCCTTGGAGGTGAGAAACTCACTAGTTAGTCCCTTGGAGATGCTCTACTGACAAGACACAAGGCTGACTCCTTGGGAGACATTGCAGCGGGTGAGTCACATGGCAGCCTGCTGATAGACCCTGAGTCCTGGAAACTGGAGGAGCCATGAGGCGACCCCTGCCAGCGCTGAGATGCTTTTACCACCACTGGATACACAAAACTCTGCACCTACTGGCCTGCGATTGTCCTCATGTCATTGCATGTGCTTCATGAGTTTTAAGAGGACTTATAGATTGTTGTCAGACATATGGGCTAATAGTAGACTTATGACTTTAGACTGGACTGGGCTGGGGTGTTTTCTCAATGCTTAATTGCCCTTATATATAAACCTCTTTCTTATTCATGTATTCATGTTTGTGGATTTGTTTCTCTAGTCTACCTGGACTAACACACCTTGTAACTGGAGGATCCACTTGGAGACCTCTGCCAGCACTGAGATGCTTCTGCTGTCACTGACTTTGCACCCACTGACTTGTGATCATTCTGCAGTTGGCATCATTGCATGTGCCCCATGAGTTTGAAGAGGACTTCGTAGACTGCTATCAGAAGTATGGGCTAATAATGGGCTTATGTATTTGATCTGGACTGGGATGGGATATTCTCTTAATGTACAATTATTCTTTATATAAAACTTTCTCTTATATGCATATGCATATCCCCAGGAATTTATTTCTCTAGTCTACCCGGACTAACATAAAGCCTCACTCATTGGCATAATTTGGTTGTGGGGTGACTTTGTTTTGGGGTGGTTTTCAACCCCTTACTGGCACTCTTAGGTTTCTGCCACGTTGTTTTCTCCTTATTCAAAGTTAGGAAGTGAAAATCTAAGTTCTCTCAAATTCTCAATTTCTACTAAAGTAAGGTGTGTCTGCTTTGATCAAGCCATCAGCATAAGCTCTGTTTTGAGTATCTCAAAATTAACATAATTGGTGACCTAATCACTAATCATAGGCCTGATATCCCATCATCTTCAAATCTTCTGCCTGAACTCAAGCGAAAGCGACTGTACAATACCAGAAGACTTACCTTAACACTTGCATTTGAATTCTGACAGCTAACAGAAGCTACTAAATAATAATTGCTGTTAGCTTATGTTCCTGTTTCCATTGAGTCCATTCTGATTCACCATGATCCCGTAGGACAGAGAGGAATGGCCTTCTTGTGTTTTCAAAGCTATAATCTTGACAGAAGCAGTCTTCTACATCTGTCTCTTTTTGATTTCTGAGACTGCAGTTCTTTATGGAAGTGAAAGGCCTCATCTTTCTCACATGGAGCAACTGGTGGTTTTGAACTGCTGGCCTTGAGTAAGTAGCTGGTGAGTTCAAACTGCTGATGTTTCAGTTAACTACCATGTGCTTAACCACTGGACCACCAGGATACAAATAAAGTAAAACATTTAGAGGAAAACAAAAACAAAGAGCTTTAGTCAGTAAGAATTTATCTTGTATGGTGAGGTAGTCCCAAGAAATGATACATCTATGTAACACATTCGGACAGTTATGAATACTTGGAAAAGTTAATGATGGCCCTAGGACTGCATGCCAAGTTGTTTGTTTTCAAATCTAGTGTGAGCAGAAAAAAGAAACATTTAAACTACGGTACACAGTAAGAAAGTATCGAGGTATGCAGATTATTAAAATAAGAAATCATAGCTTTTGGGCTGTTTAGTCTCTGAAACTCTGTTAAACTAGAATGAATTATTCTGCAGTTGGAGTGGTTTGAGCATGGTGTTTCCTTAAGCCCCAAGCAATGAAGTGGAGTATTCATCTTTTCCTGCCTCCTGATGCTGTACCAAAAGAGGTGATACACTTATCGAAAGCATGCTCTTGGCAGCGCTCATCACAACAGTGAAAATTGTCTGTGAGAAAGAATAGGTTATGTCAGGATTCCTTAATTAAGACCAGTTAACATAAACAATGAGAAGCTGGTGGTTTGCCAGTAGAGTTTCTGGCCGCCACAACAGTGACAAAAAATAAAAGAAAAAGCTGGGATAGAATAACAACAAAATAGTTTCTGGCCCTTCCCCACCAGCAAATCACATTTGGAGATATGAGGATCTGAATCGCACAGTGCTTGGATATTCTGCTTTCTTGTGTCATTGGTATGTTGAACCTTTCCAGGCCTGTTCAAAGCTCACTGCTCCAGGAGATTAACTTTCCAGAGCCTAAATGCTTGGCCAACTTGAGATCTATTTGTAGAATTTACTGTTATTGTCATCATTAAACTGTGAAATAGACCTTTTAAAAAACCCAGAATCTTAAGACGCTTATATCTCATGGAGCATTTCAAACTTTTTGAAATATCTAAGAGTTAGAGGGAACTGGAAGTGTGCTTTCATATTATCTTAGACTATTTTATATCATATATTCATCTTTTTTTAATATCTCAGAGTTTTAACTTGAAAAGCAAGAGGTACTATCTGTTTACTGTCAGTTTCTTTGGCTAATATTCTTTTACTCAAAGTCTTGACTACTTTCTCATGAATTTGCTAGCTAAGAGAAATCATGACGCATTTCTTTTTATGGGCCTTCTTTGCCATCAGTTAGGTAAACAGCAAAAACCACGGCTTAGTAGAACAAGAAGATACTGAGTATCCTGAGTATACAGAACATAAGCAACTGTGTTCTTGGTTTTAATATGGAACACGGTTTTCTAATACAGGTACAAATTCAAATATCTGACTATGCAATCACAGTCTCAGTTCCAACAACATTCTCTAAAGAGATGGAAAATGAATCACCAATTTTGGATGGGAAGGACAGAGAGTTGGATAAGCAAAGCACAACTAAAGTAGAAGAACAAAATAAAGAGGCTTACTCTTCTTGATCTTATAATCTACTACAGACTTACAGGAGTTGAAAAGCCTGGTTCTGATAGCATGACAGCTATTTAAACTGTGGAACAGAATTAAGAACCCCAAAGTAAATTCATTCACCTACGGACAACTGATTTTTGGCAAACTGTTGGACATCCTTTCCTGGGGAAGAGAAAGTCTCTTTAACAAATGGTGCTGGAAAAACTGGAGACACATTTGTCTTAAGATGAAACAGAACTCTTATTTCATGTCACCTGCAAAACAAAATGAACTCAAAGTGGACCAAAAAACTAAATGTTAATCATAGAACTCTAAAGATCATCAATGAAGAAACAGAGACACGTTTTGGGGGTCTGACACAGGGGATAAGTATACTATCAAACATAAGTGAAAACACATAAACATCAGGAGAACGAACAAATTTGTTTTAAAAGAAGTGCAACCTTAGATGCAAAGTTGCAAAGACATACTTGATCATATGGATCAGCTTTATTCGTCCTGTAGGGTGACTGTGTTAGTCCGGGTGGGCTAGAGAAACAAATTTCATAGACACACATATGGATATAAGGAAAGGGTTTATATACAAAAGGAATGTGACAGTAAGAAGGCATCCCAATCCAGTTCAGTACAAAGTCATAAGTCCGATATTAACCCATATGCCCAAAATCAGTCTACAAAATCTCCTTTTCCAACTCACGAAGTCACCGGTCAGTGAGTGCAGAATCCTGGTGCCGGCAGGGGTCTCCCCATGGCTCCTCGCTTCCAGGGCTCAGGGTCCATCAACAGCATGCTACTCCAGCTTCAGAGGTCTGGCTCCATCAGGGCAAAGCCGTGTGGTCTCTCCGCCGGCTCCTCCAGCTTCTCAGACGCTGCCATCTTGTCTTTCCCGTGACTCCTCGCCTCTGAGACTAACTCCCGACAGCTGGGGGAGATAGCTTCTCATCTTCACAAGGGAAATATCGAGAGATTTCCTAGAAGTCTCAGGAGAAAGCCATGCCCACACAGAGGCCTCATTGGCTACTCAATGGCTATCTCCAGATTAACAGGCTAGACTCCACCCCTACATTTCAATCATAAAATTAACATAAGCACATGATTGCCACAGTGACTATGCATCTAAAATAATTTAACAATAGTGGATAATGGGTAATCTACTTATGGAACTAAAAGAATTGTCCCTGCCTTTAAGCAGTGATCTATATGAAGCAAAAGAATGTTTATGTGAATAAGACAGTCTAGGCCTTATGGACATTGAGGAAAAAGCTTTGGATAAATAAAGCCACAATAATAGAAAGGGGATGAGTATATTTCAGATTAATGGCATTCTGGAAATAAGTTTTTTTGACAACAGGTCGAAGAGAAAACAATACTAATATAGTAAAACATCTTAACCAATAAGCCAATTTCTGTTCATTCAAATCTATGTAACAGCAACTCTAGAGTGTCCAGATTTTTAATAGCAGAAGTTTTTTGTGTTTTTTAAAAGGAAAATGATATTGCCAATCCACACTTCTTAACTACAATGAAATAAAAACAAACAAATGCACAGTCATCGAGAAGATATTGGCACAAAGTGAGTCTCTAGGACAGGGCAGAACTGCCCCTGGGCTTTCAAGACTGTGATTCTTTAGTGGAGTAGGAATCTGTATTGCTCTGGGTAGTTTCA
>PVJH01046011.1:0-12072 GCA_004026705.1 Nesogale talazaci | reverse complement strand
ACAGGGGCAAATGTGGCAACCTTGGCAGAGTTAACATGGAGATTGAGACTTGAAACTGAAGGAGATTGGAGAGCCAGGTAGTGCCACATTGTCAACCTGAGCAAGATCAAGAATAGTAGATCACCAAAAGAAATGGCCATTCTGATGTCACTGGGTCATTAAATCCAATCATCATTTGACTTCTAGCAACTTCATTTCTTGGTTAATCATGGCCCAGTCTCTTAAGTTCACTGAGTCTGAGCTTCCTCATCTTATTCTTTAAAAAAAATCATCTATGATTTTCCACAACATTTTGTGAAAAAGTGGAATGAAAGACAATGGAATTTCTCCATGATTTTTAGAGCCCTTGTGTGTTTGCGAGTGATTAGCTGATCAAAGGATGCAATACACATGAAGTGCTTTGCCAAACTTCACTCTTGTCAGATATATCATTACCAGATTCAGATTGTAAGTGGAGATACCAACATCTTGGGTCAAGTAAGTCTATACCATGATTTAGCAAAACTACTGCCCACCAATCAAAGCTGGGTACCTATTTCTGTATGGCCGGTGAGCAAAGAATGATTCAAAAAATTTTTTTAAATGATGTAAGAAAAATCTTTGACAGGAACATAATATGAAATTTAAATTTTAGTTGTGTTCATAAAGTAAGTTTTATTGGGTCCTCTATTTGTTTCCATATTATATAGAGCTGTAGGAGCCACACTGAATAATTTTGATTGGGACTACACATCCCACAAAGCCTTAAACAATACTATTTGATCCTTTTAAGAAAAAGTTTTATGACCCCCCCCCCACCCTAGTCTACCTGTTTGGGGGGGGTCTACCACTGGGCTTGCTTCATTTCTCATTTGTTGAATTTCCCAGGGAGGAAAGGGAATCTAAAGACATCTAATTGGCTTGACGACAGGGAGTGTACTGTGCTCATTCCCAAGGCCCCTCGTGGCATGGTGCGTTATGGGTGGGGCTGCTAACTGCAAGATCAGCAGTTCAGACCCAGGAGTCAATCTGCAGGAGAAAGATGAGGTTTTGTACCCCTGCAAAGATTTACAGCCTTGTAAACCAACGGGAACAGTTTGTTCTGTCCACTAGGGTCACAATGGGAACGTATGTACAAATACATGCTTGATAGAATTGATGTGTGGATTCTTATAAGAGCCGTAAGAGCATCCAATAAGATGATCTTTAAAATACAACACAAAAACAATTTTCTCCAGCCTGTTAAGAAGAGTTAAAAAAAAAAAAAAGAAGGTATGTTTATATTTTTAAAAAATCCCTTTTTGTGCTTTTTAAAAAAGGAAATTTCATCGTGTTGAAATATAGGCATGACTTTGACAGACAGGTCAGGGGAACAACCCCACGCCCAATCTCAAACCATTCTTCCCATCGCCATTCTAACACATTTTCACTTTTCTGGACACTGGCTTCCACACTCAGCAGAGGTATTTTTTAAGTGGTTATGATCATGGTCTGCATTAGCTTTCACTGCGGATGCTGTCCTTTGCAATTGTTTATAAATATTACTTGACCACTGCTTTTATTTCTCATCACGCTGATGTTGGGAGAGAACGCTACAGACAGTTTGCAAGCCAAACATAATTCAGAAGCATTTTTCTGTTCTTGCCTTTGGTCCAATTCTCTCTTCTTCAACATGAATGCCAGGGCTTCTCCTCGGAGCCAGTCTGGCCAGCGTTAGCTTGCCCACTGGCCTTTCTTGTGTCAATCTCCGCTCTCTGGCATCGACTCAAGCAGCACATTCCCATGGAGATTAACACTGAGAAAAGATGGGAAATAAAGCTAAAGAAGAAATGTTAGATTAAAAAAATCTTGATATTTTAAAGGTGATTTCTGTGTTCCATTTTCAGACTTTCCCTTAAAGCTTTTGGCAAACGACAGTATTCTGTTCATCAAATAGGGATGAGGCGAAGGTTTGATCTATCTGCTGCCTTCTTAAAAAAGCCCATAAACAAGGCCCTTCCTGACACATGTTAATACTATTGGTCCTTTGTGTTTCGTGTGCTAGAACTCTCATCGGACTGGCTTGTTAACGTAATACTCTGAAATGCAAGCACAAATCGACATTTCACACTCCCTTCTCTTCTCTTTTCTAGTGAGAAACTGGATGGAAAAACTGAAAGACAAGGTAAGAAAAAAAATTTTTTTTAAAGGACATGGCTCTATCAAACAAAAGATATTATTTTGTTTCTTATCATGTAACCAAATATAAGGGCTCCTTCCAGGTGCCCAGCAAGAGGGAAAACCTTCCCTTTATATTTCTTTGTTTGTTTGTATGTTTGTTTGGGCATCTCTGCCCTCTGGTCGTGGAAGTAGGAGACCCAGCCTTTGCTCCTGTGGAGCCGCTGCTGGAATTGAGCCTCCATCCCAGGGGACCACAGTCCCGTGTACAACCACTATGCCACCGGGGCTCAGCCCCCTTTATATTTCTTATTATTGAACACAACAGCCACATCAACACCTAATAACGGCAGTAGTAATAAGTTGCCTCAGTGTGTCGAGAGACAGGGGTTTTCATTGACAGATTTTTTTTTTTGGACATATGAGCCACCCCTTTCCTCCAAAGGACCTCTGCCTGGTTGTATTCGAACCTCCTGTCTTTCAGTTAGAGGCTGAGCACCATAACCGTTTGCACCACCCAGACACCTAGTAGGCACCTTATTCTTTGGAGCACCATTTGTTCTTCTAAAGGCAACATCTCGTGTGCTCAATTGAGTAATATCTCCAACATTCCAAGGTGCAGTTTCCTTTAGAGAATTTGAGCAGTTGATTTCTTACGCCACTGTGAGGGTCTCTTAGGCCCAGTCGCATTACATGAGGAAGAGAATAATTTGGGTTTTGGAAGACAGTGATGCCTTTGACTCAAGGGCAAAAGCTGATGAACTTGCTGCAACAGTTAAAATCTCTGAGCAGAAAAGGCATCCTTAGATCATAGGAAGTATGAGGTGAAAACACTGGAAGGCCCGAGCTCTGTTCTTAGAAATGATTTCATTTTTTATGCAGACTTCTGGAGTGTCACGATTTAGTAAGTGTTCATAACCTGACCCGTCTGGAATGGCCAATGCTAGAACATATTTTTTTCTCTCGTTTTATTTCTGTTACCTACATAATGATTGACGACATTGACTTCCTTCCAGGCTCCCGTTTGTCATTTTCTTTTGCATTCACGTCCTCTCTACGCTTTCGTTTTGGATTATCATGTAATTTAAAGCTGGAATTACTCATACAAATATTGATGGTGTCTTGGAGTTCTTGCCGTACCCTGTGTCAGAGTCTATTACTAAAGCCCAGCTTAGATTTAACTGGGGTTTTAGTTGCATGAAAATCCTTTCATTTGTCAGATAATGAGTTACCGCCAGCACCCTAGTTTCAGAATATACTTCTGTTGATGGCAGTCTATATCTTTTTTCTCTCTCTTGGTTTTCACTATTATTACCTTTTTTTAATTTATTTTTTTGGGGGCATCACTGCCCTCAGGTGGTGGGAGTAGGAGGCCCAGCCTTTGCTCTGTGGAGCTGAAATTGAACCTCCATCCCAGTGGGCCGCAGTCCCGCGCACAACCACTACGCCACCGGGGCGTACCTTTTATTATAGTACCTTTATATTCCCAATTTTTGTCTTTGGAAAGTCCGTATCTTTTTGATTACTTAGGCCAGCGGTTCTCAACCTGTGGGTCGCGACCCCTTTGGGGGGGGTCAAGTGACTCTTTCACAGGGGTCACCCAATTCATAACAGTAGCAAAATGACAGTTATGAAGTAGCAACGAAATAATTTTATGGTGGGGGGGTGGGTCACCGCAACTTGAGGAACTGTATTAAAGGGTTGCGGCATTAGGAAGGTTGAGAACCACTCACTGGCTTAGAGGTCAACTGTTCCCATATTTGATTGACTAATATTTATTTTCTAACAGCTTCATGTTAAACAATCAAGGAAAAGAGCATATAACATTCTACTTTAAGTAAAATAATGAATCTCCTTACTTGTTTTTCTGCATAGGAGAATTTAGCATCTATAGTTTTAAAGGATTTTTTTTATTGGGAATCGAGTGGTTTACAGAGTAGATCAGTTTTCTATTTGGTAATTCACACATAGTCTGTTTTATTTCCTTGATTGCAATTTCTGCTATGTCACATTCACAATCTCACTTCTTCTCTGTGTTTTCTGCTTCTACCCTGGATTCTCTTCTCACCCCTCTGAACTTCCTCCCTGGGTCAGTGCTGGCCCTTTGCTTTCATGTGACTGGCTAGTCTAAGGTGTACCTTCCTAACTAGTGTCGCTGCAAGAATGGCTGGGAGGGGGTGTCTGGGTGGAAGGTGAATCACCTCAGCTCAAGGCCAGTTCCCGTGAGGCAGAAGTCAGACACACTTCCACCTTCTAACCTCCACTCACTCCCACCCTCCCAGGGTACTTCTATTCTGGGTTCAAAGTTCCGCTGCAACAGCTGCGTAGAACTTACAGACAATCCTCACGATTGTGAGGTTTATTGGAGAAGCTAACAGATTACAATTTAGGTTCAGAAGCGGTCAGGATACAGCGGTTCTCTGGTCAGGACAGCCTCTTGCCAGTTATGCCTACACAGGCTTCTCTCAGCCTTTCATCCCTGTGGCCCCTTGGCCTCTGTTACGCTCAAGCAATGTTAAAAAGCTCCTTTGCTGCTGATAAATACCCAGAGTGCACTCCACTCTGAAAATTAACCTCCTGTCTGAAAGCACTTAGCATGAGTTTGGAAGCCCACGGCTCTCTCTCCTACTCTCAGTGTCACTGCTTCTGCTGCATGCATTTATCTATTGATATTTTAGCTCTTATTTCTCTAGGTAACAGTTCTCAATCTGTGGGTCTCAACCCCTTTGGGGGTTGAATGACCCTTTCACAGGGGCCACCCGATTTATAACAGTAGCAAAATCAGTTATGAAGTTGCAATGAAAATCGTTTTCTAGTTGGGGGTCACTACAACTTGAGAAACTGTATGAAAGAGTGGAGGCACGAGGAAGGCTGAGAACCACTGCTCTAGGGCATACACTAAGTGGATGGATTGGCGGGCCATGTGGTATTTCCATTTCCAACTTTTTGAGGAAGCACCGCCATCACTTTTCCCAGTGGTCATACTATTTTACAGCCCCACTGGCAATGGATAACCAAGTTCTTCTGGTTATGTCTTCTTCAATTCACTGTGGAGCTCCTTGCTTCCATTCAGCCTTCTCTCCTGTCCCCTCTGGCTGCTTGAACTTTGCTTTGGGGAAAATGCTTCCCTCTCGGTCAGTCTGGTGGACTGCTCTGAGGAATACGGTCTCCAGGGTGTTACTGTTCACTTAGTAGGACTATTGTTTGGCTGAAAGGGGAGGGGGAGGGGGGCAGGGCATCATTAACATTTCCTGGTTAAATGTCCAAGCTGGTGAGTCAACCTCTTGCTACATCTTTTTAATCTCTGAATTTATCTTCAAAGAATGAAGATCTTTAATAATTTTACTTGTGAAGTGATGACCAGCCCTGTTATGTGACCAGAACATTATACTTCTTCTAGCTTTCAGAAAGCATCCAGACCAAAAAAAAAAAATAACCCAGACTGTAGGACACTTCCCGACACTGGCTGTCAGTGGGTGGTTGGGACCAGCAGTTTCCGTATCACTTGGGAACTTGTTAGAGATCAAGTTCTGAAGCCCACCCCAAACTCACAGGTTCAGAAATTCTCAGAGAGAGAGGGGCCCAACAGTCTGGGTTTCACCAGGTCTGGAAGTGATCCCAATGCACAGGCAAATTTAGAGACATGGTTCATTTCCCAGAAACCCTAAGGGCACTCTCTTTATTCCCTGACGTTCTGCATTACAGTGTATGTCATGTTTTTCCTAGAACTTTCTTGAAAATAGAAGTTCTGGACAGATGCATTGTTTTTTTTTGGGGGGGGCATCATTGCCCTCTGGTGGAAGTGGGAGGCCCAGCCTTGCTGCAGCTGGATTTGAACCGCCAAGCCAATGGGCTGCAGTCCTGCATGCAACCACTACACCATCGAGGCTCAGCCCCAGATACATTTTTTTTGCACTTTTTTTTTTTTTTTTTTTGGTTTTAGAGCATCACTGCCCTGGTGGTGGGAGTAGGAGGCCCATCCTTTGCCTCTGTGGGGCTGGAATTGAACCTCCACCCCAGTGGGCCGCAGTCCCGCGCACAACCACTACACCACCAGGGCTCAGCCCCCAGATACATTTTTTTAGGTAGGAAAGACACCTTTCTCACACACTGAAAGCAATCAGACAAAAATCCTAAAGAAAAATAAGTATGTCTAACATTATTTTGACATTTACCTATTTTAAGATGTTTGAAGTCCTGACACAGCCATTGCATGTTGGGTTGCAAATTGCAAGGTTACCAGTACGAAATCGACAGCCACTTTTTGGCAGAAAGACAGGGCTTTCCACTCATGTAAAGAATTACAGTGTAGGAGACTACAGCATAGTCTATAGATAGACTGCCGTTCCTACCCTTCCTGTAGGCTTGCTGTGTGTCGCCATTGATTTGTTGGTGGTGAATTTCTCTTTATTTTGGTTATGTTTATAGAAAGATTTAAGGATAAAAATAGTAGGAAGAATGCATCTTTTACCAGATGAGTGTGTTCATATTTTACACGGCTTGCTTTTTTTTTGCATGTTGGTTCTTGCTCCTCTTAATTTTTTTTTCCTGAATGATTTGAGAATAAGTTGCATACATTGTGATTCCTTTTTTTTTTTTTAGGTACCTCTGACTCAAGGCATGGTGTGTGTGTGTGTGTGTGTGTGTGTGTGTGTGTGTGTGTGTGTGTTTTCTCACATCACTACTACCCTGGTGGAAATAGCAAGCCCAGACTTGCTCCTGGAGAGCTGTTGCTGGATTTGAACCATCAGCTTTGTGGACCGCAGTTCTGCACACAACCACTGCGCCACCAGGGCTCAACTCATTGTGATTCTTTATCACTACATATTTCACTGTGTCTGAAGAATCAAACACCGCCACCACCACCACAAGGTGCCCTGAGGGTTTCTGGGGTGGTAGCACTTGGGGGGAGTTGAAACCGCCTCTTTCTTCTGAGGAGCAGCTGGTGGTCTCACACTGCTGACCTGGTAGTAGCAAGCCAACGTGCAATGGCTATGCCCTCAGGTTGGTCTAAGCGTAGGAAGATTCCATTACCAAACCATAGTAGCATTAGGAGCGTTCACGGAGTGCTGGCGGTGGAGTGGTTACATGTTGGGCTGCAAACTGCATGGTCAGCAGGTCAAAACCGCCAGCAGCCCCCTGGGAGGAAGACTGGGCTCTCTACTCCATACACAGGGAGAGTCTCAGAAATCCCCAGGAGGTCATGTGCCTCAGCATTGACTCAGTGACGGTGAGTGAGCTAAGCATTGATACAGAATTATGACTTCATCCAGCATCTATATGAGTAATGGTATGCTATAATCTAGTTCTGTTTTTTTAATAGACCCAGTATGTATATTTTTCTTTTTAAAAATCACTTTATTGGGAGTGAATACAGACATAGCATTTCATCATTCAATCATATCAAGCGGTATTATACAATTGCTACCCCAATAGGGTTTAAGACATTGTTTTCTTTCCTGAACTCCTTGATATTAACCTCCTTTTTCCCACCTCCCCCTGTTCACCGCCCCCCCCCCCAAAAAAAACCAAACTCTTATTTTTCTGGCTGTCCCTATAGGTTCATCAATCCTGGTTTTCATATACTGAAAATCAGAAAAGCATAGAATAAAAAATCAGGAGGTTGACTCCCTATAACCTAGTATATTCTTCATAAAAGTATGAAGCTCAGGGCCTAGCTTAGGGCCATGTAACTCTGACAAATCAGTTTAGTTTCTTTAAATCAGAAACTTTTCCTGCTAGCCTTCTTCTGCCTTTTTATGACAGTAAGAGCTTTAAAGAATGAAAAAAAAAATGTCGTAGAACATTCCTCTTGCTAGATTGGTTGGAGGTTCCCCCTGATGAATCGGAGGTTGTGCTTTCTTGGTTGACTCCTTCTCAGGCGGTCCCACCTGGAGTCGCCTGTATATCTCGTATTGATGAACCAGAGAAAGTGATGATGGAGACTTGATAACTTACAGAATATGTATGTGCTGTCTTGCTTTTATTTCTCTCTAAACAACTCTATATGAAGAGCTCATTTTCCCTTTGTCAGGTTTGAAAAAGAGGAAGAGTTCAAGTATATCTGAGCAGGATTAGTTTGCTTTGTTCCCATCTTGTAATTTACGTGTCATTTCAAAGCGCAAGCCAATGCCGCCTCCCCAGAAGTTGTCAGGAGAGAAGACCGAGAACTGAAATGTAAAGAGATGCGCATGATCGAACACCCAAGAAGTCTAAATGTGCAAATAAGAAACATGGAAAGAATGGTGTACTTTGGAATCCAAGGGGGGCTTTCAAAATCCATGGAAAAATGAATGAACAGATAATGGAATTTTTCCATGAACTTTTTGAAGTTTCTCCAGGCTCTGTGAAAAAATTATTTGATGTTCTGGTTAAAGGCGGTGGTGAGGGAAGTACTGATGAGACTCACCCGTGAAGCGGATTCTCTGGGTCGCCACCCTGCCATAGACACGATGAGCCCTCTGAGAGGCAGGAAGAGGGATCTCACCACCGGCAAGAGCCAGAAATGGAGCATGTCCTCTGGACTGGAGGGTCCCGTGAATGTCCTCAATCCAGAAACAGCTATACAATCAGAGGAGCAGCCACGGAACCAGGAGAGGTGAATTTTGCCAACATGGAACAGAGTGGTGAACTTCGCAGCCCATATAGCACGTAGAGATTGGGTACAGGAGACTTGTGGAATGGAGTAGCCTCTGAGCACTTAATTGGGCTTGCCGGTTCCTGCAAAGGGAGCAGAATGAATGCCTTTAGTGAGTGCCTTTGGGCATTTAATTCAGGGAGCTGGGCTTGTTGACCCCTGGAGCTTGATCTGAAAGTCTTCTGGATGAGGTTGACTGCACAGTCGGATGCCCCTTTGGGCATTATTTAGCAGACCTGAAACTTTGTAGCATGTCCTAGTACACAACTACCCCAATTGGTATTCTGGTTGGTATTTCAATTCGTTATCTTCCTTAATCCACTCTTTCATCATGAATTTTGTCTTTGAGTTTTGTGTATCCGTTGCAATGAATGTTAGAACCCAGGGAGATCAATACCAAAACAGTGTCACTGCAGTGGAGTCTGTACCGACTCATAGTGACCCTATGGAACTGTCCATGTGCAGTTTCTAAGACTGGTGGTTTCGAACTGCTGACCTTGTAGTGAAGCGGTCCAACATGCAGGACATTCATTAAGATACTGCCGTCCCCTCATATAAATGTTATGGTGTGGAGGTAAGTTCCAGCAGGAAGTTCACACAGGGGTTAAGTTCACCTTCTAGCAGTTTGAATATTATCCTTTTGATGTACAAATCTGTAAAGCTTAAATCCAGTGGGCTCAAAGTGTGTTCTATTTCAGTGTGGACAGATATGCCTCCATGCACGGCAAATGGTGATTTTGAAAAGAAAAAAATCATAGTTCTAGTCAGACCACTACAAATTTCTTTCCAGCATCTTTCCACGTGGAAAATGACGGAGATTTTATGAGGCTTGAGTGGATCTGGAAGAGCTTTAGAAAAGGTTTAGGTCTCTGCAGGGCATTTTAATTTGTTGAAAGATGACGGGGCTGTGCTTCTTGGGGACAACCCCTTAGTGTGCTGCTGAACAATGCCATTGTTCTCAAATTAATGGAAAATGTCCACAGTCTACCTTAACGAGACCGTGGAAGGCAGACCCAGAGTGAACTTTGAGTTAGGTCTCGTCCTGTGGTCTCTGGCTTGCTTCTCAGAATGTTGGTAGAGCATCACAACCTGCAGATTCCAGTACTTTCCAGAAAACCTTTTATTCTCTGTCCCTCTGATTTTGCTCCTTCTGAAATACTAGAAACAGTCTGGGGGTACATCAGAAGTTTCATTCACTCAAATAAATGAACAGCCTCAAGCTCTGTCACCACTTCTCCTAAATAATTCCTCTCTAGGGAGCCCTGCTAGTCTAGTGGGCTATGCATTGGCCTGCGAACCAAAAGGTCAGCAGTTTGAAGCCACCAGCTGCTCTGTGGAAGGAAGCTGAGACTTTGGAAACCCACAGGGGCAGTTCTAGTCTGCCCTATAAAGTTCTGATGAGTCAGAATCGACTTGGTGGCTTTTCAAAATTTTAGTTTAAAAGAACCCTGGTGGCACAGTGGGTGAGGTGATGGGGTGCTCACCACAGACAGGTGGTTTAAAACCATCAGAGACTCTCAGGAAAAAGAAGAGGCTGTCTCTTCCAGTAAAGGTTTATAGTCTCAGAAACTAGATGGTATCGACTGATCCTAATCGGCTGTGAAAGTTCCAGACTTTTATGTCACCTTGAAGATATAGAGAAGTTGTAGGGGTGGTATCCAACTTGTCAATCAGAGATACCCTGATGGTGCCTCCTTGCGGGCATGGTCTGAGCAGGAGGGCCAGGGGGACTTCCCGTTTCTCTGCCTTTCCCTTTCTGCTTCCTGGGCACCCTGAGAACGGCCACGACTCTGAGATATTTTCACTCACCCTGGATCCACTTGTTTTTTCACCTAGGCAACTGCGATCTTCCTGCATTCTGCACCACTGCATGTGGCTGCTTGAGTCTTCAAGAGGGACTAGGGACTTGCGTTGGACTGGGCTAGGATGTTTTCTGGGTTATAATTACTTCTTGATAGAAAGCTCTTTCTGACACATGTGAATGTCCCTGGATTCGTTTCTTTAGTTGACCGAGCACACTGGCCAAGGGCCAGAGTGCACTCTTAGCATGATGGCTTTGTCCCAAATTCAAGGGTAGATCCTGAGCAACTTCCCCAAGGGATGTGTGGTGATTCATAGCACATATAGCATCCAGGTAGCTATCGTGATGCTTTGGGGATACATTTGAAAGCTCCAGGCTCTGTTGGAGGTGACCATCTCTGTGCCTTCTTTTCCACTTTTTTTTTCCCCTTGAGGCTGTTGCACTGGACATTCTCTCCACGTCCTAGCTTTGTTCTTGCCCCTGGAGCGATCTGCTCCTTTTCACGCACCTCAGTTCATCCACGCATGTGCACACGCTCTTCTTGGTCTTGCTTTCCTGCCTCCAGTCTTCCGTCTTTCTTCTCTGGTCTTTTCTTTCCTGCTGTTTCTAAAAGCATCCACTTAGTACTGGTTTACAAGCTCTTCCTCCTGTCCTTTCTCAAGTGCAGCTGAGAGAAGACCACCTATGGGGTCTTGGTGATCTAGGGTTGATCGAACACAAGGAAAACAGTGGGAAGTTATCAAAAGCAGAAAGCCAGTTTCTCCTGTTTCTGGAGGCTGAAAGTCCAAATCAGAGTTTTGATCATGTCCACTCCTTTCTCGTCTGTAGTTCCTGGGCTTGTTGACTGTCTTCCAATGGTGTGTTTACCCTATCTGTTTGTCTGTGACCATTCTTTCTTTTGTAACTCAGATGTGAGTACACTGAGGTGACATTATTCATATAAGAAGAAAAACTCCATTTTCCAACAGGATTATATCCACAGAAACCAGGTTAGGAGGTCACCATATATTGTTTAGAGGTGAGGGGTGGGAACAGTTGAGTCAATAATTCATGCCACTGCCCTTTTACTGTCAAAGAAACCCAGGATTTCAGGGGACACATCCTCTCCTTTTGAACCAGCGCTCAGACTGATCTGTTTCCTAATAATCACATCTTAATAGTTCTAGTATTTGGAAGCTTATAGCACCCATATGAAATATATAAACTGCTGTTGGCCAATGTGAACTTGCACAGGGGTTTGGGAGGTTCTACTAGGCCTGGCTGATTTACTGCAAGTTTGATATATCAAATAATAATCCCATCTCTTTGTGTTGTCTTTTCCCTTGTATGATCTTATTTTACTTCCCTGGGTTCTAATATTAATTGTAATGATTACAAAGAACCCACAGACAGAATTCAAGATTAACGGGTTTATTAAGGAAGTCAACAAGTTGTAATGCCAGTGAGAAGTGCCCAGGGTTGACTTGTTGCTCAGACCATGTTACAGAGTTCTTTCAGT
>PVJH01046010.1:0-12070 GCA_004026705.1 Nesogale talazaci | reverse complement strand
CTCCCCCCCCCCACCCCGCCCCGCCAGCTCGGGTCCCGCCCCCGGCTCAGGAGTAAGGTGGCCCAGGCGGAACCCCGGATCCCGAGGGTGCGAACCGGGAAGGAGCCTCGCCAGTTTCCTCCATCCTGCTCACCATGTGAGCCTGCTCCCGGTCCCTCGCTGCTCACCCCCCCTCGGTGGGCTCGGCGGTCCGCCCACCCCCACGTGTCAGCTACCCTCCCCCACATTCCCACGCTTCTCCCGGCAGGCTCGGGGAAGAATGGGGGCAGTGGAAAGCCCGGGCCCGCCCGAGGATCGGCCCGCCGCACTCGGTCCCCCCGCAGTCCCCTCCCACCCCCAGCCCTGCGCTTCGCTCCCTTCCACCCTCCTGCCTTCCTCGGAAACCAGGCCCTTGCCTCGGAAACCTCCTCTTCCTCGTCGTCGTCCTCCTCGTCCTCGCTGTTGTTGCTGCTGGTGCCGCCGCCGCCGCCGCCGCCGCCGCCGCCTCCGCCTCCACCGCTGTGGTCGCTGTCGCTTTCGCTGCTGCTGGGGGGTCGGCAAGTCCGGTTCCGCTTGGCCTTGTGGTGCTGCTGCTGCGGCGACTTCTTCTTCAGGAGCAGGTCGCAGACTCGCACCATCCCACGAGGACACGAGGCCGCGCGAGCCCCGCCGCCGACCTCCGCCGCCACCCCGGGGGGGCCCGCCACCGCCGCCGCCGCCGCCGCCGGGGGGCTCCCTTCTCCCTCCGCCGCCGCCGCCGCTGTTGCTGCTGCTGCTGCTGCTGCCGCCGCCGCCGCCGCCGCCGGAACCGTGGCCTTCTCCATCCCCAGGGAAAGAGGGAGGGTGCGAACGGGGGAGGGGGGTGGGAGTGTGGGGCTACGCTCTACCGCGACTTTGGCCGCACCGGGGCCGACACAGCGCTCGGGGCCGCCTCTGCCGCCACCGCCTCGGTCACCTCTACTGCCGCCGCCGCTGCTCCGCCAGCTCTCACCTCGTCTCGCGATACTAAGGGCGGGGAGCCTGACGACAGGAGGGAGGGAGGAAGCGTGAGAGAGCAAAGGTTGGGGGGGGCGGAGGGTGAGAGTGGAAGCAGACGGGGGTGTCGGGAGTCCCAAAGAAGCAGAGCCTGGAAAGAGAGGAAGTGTGCCTCAGGTGGCCCCGTCAGGGGAGTGAGGGCAAGCGACGAGACGGTGGGGGCTGCAGCTGCTGCTCTGAGCGCCGGCCTGCTCCTGCACTGCTGCACGTTCCCGGCTACTTCCCCTGCCCTCCCCCAACACACAGCGCTAACTCTTCAGCCCTCCCTTTTCCCTGCCTTGCTAGGCTCCAGGACGCCGCCGCGGGCGGAAGTGGGAGTGACGTCATCAGCTCGCGCCTTAGCGGTGGCGCGCAGGTAGCTGAAAGGCCAAGGGGAGCGTGAAGGCGGCGGCGGCGGCCCCGAGGCTGACTAGTACCATCCAGCGAGTCGGGGTGGCCGCGAGACCGGAAAGAATCGGGCTCGGAGGCTGGAGGGGAGTCGGTCCCAGGCCGCGTGTGGGCCGCGCCTGCTGGAGCGCGCTCCGAACACTTTGGTAGCCGGAAGCCGGGACGACCCGATCCGGGAGTCCGGGGGCCGCTTTGACTGTTGTATGTAGTTCTCCTTTAATTGCTGGCCTTTCTTTTTCCAACTTCCAAATAGTAAGCTAGGGCTTTGGATTTCCAAAGATCTTATCTTGTAAAGGAGCGAGCCCTGTAGATGTTAGGCTTCCTGGAACCTGGTGTGTAATACGAAGGAGTTGGATTAGATCCCTAAAGCCCGCGGCTCTAAAGTTTCCAAAGGAAAAGGAGGGAGGCCACGTTGTGCGTACGATGCATCGAATGGCACTTGATGTAGCTCGTTTTGCTTCAATTTTTGTCCCTGACGTTACCCTCACAATCATCGTCTGTAGATCTCTGAAAAGAAACACTGTCAGGCAGGAGTGAACAGGTTCCCTTTTCGTTGTCCGAAAGACTTCCAGGACTTTGGAATGGTGATGTAATCTGTTGAGCTCAGAAAGACGCCTTCTGGGCAAATCCAAACCCAGGCGCATAAGGGAAATGAAGCAAACTCAAAAGCAGATGTATTGGCGGAGACACGGGTTTTTTGTTAAAAAGTATGTCGCAATTAACATAGTTGCCATTTTAAGAGTGTTAGGTTTATGTGCTTTTTAGCTTTTTTTCTTCTTCTGGAACGCACATACCATCAGAAATATGGGCAGCTGTCAGTATTCTGCAGAGTACCATGGTAGAATTGGCAATGACCGAATCAATTCATTCAAGAAAATAATTCCTCGTACGCCAACTGTATGTCAAGTACTTAGTGAAATCAAAGTCTTGGCCCTCAGTAGCTTTACAGTGCACTGGGCGCTGTGTAAAAATCAAAATATTAACCATCTGCCTGTTCATCTCCTGCAATAGTTGCTGAGTTCCAGGGCAGAAAAATATACCACCATGTATCCTACCCACTGCACATTTACATTCTAGAACCTCAGCTTGATGCCTCCCATCTGCTTTGTATATCCTTAACCACCTCTTTTTCCTGCTCCAACAGAATTCTTACAGCATTTAAACCCCAGCCCCATATCATCTTAAACCTTTACAGAGAAGATTGAGACTAAGGTACAAAACTCTCAATTTTCCAAATGCTGAAGACAAATACTTTCTAGTCTTTTCCCCTTTATCCGGAGAAACTCCCTCTTATGCAAGCTTAACTCATCATTCCTATCTAGTTTCAATCCCCCCTCTTTTTTCTCCATTAATTATCTTTTCTATCTTCAGTCCTTCACATGTGTTCTTCTTTAGCTTATCGGCCTTTAAGTCTTCATTTTCCTTTACAACCAGCCTTACTTATTTTATATCTGCTCTGTTAACCTGAGCTCACCTGTCAACACTCAATCCATAGACAAAGGTTCTCTTTGAAGCGACCCCACTGCTTATAGGAAAGTGAGTTGAGGTTATTTTGCACATACCAAACTCTTGGCCTTATCATTGGCTCTGATTCATTGTGCCTCTTTTGCACACCAACGAATGGCAACCCTATGGGACAGAATAGAGTTGCCCCTGTGAGTTCTGAGACTAACTCTTCACCAGAATAGACAGCCCCATTTTCCTCCCACAGAACCGCTGGTAGTTTTCAACTGTTGGCCTTATGGTTGGCAGCCCAATCCATAACCACTAAGCCAGGCTCCCCGTTTGCACACAGCTCGACCGAATCCCCCAGTTTCCCTTGCAATTAATGTGGCCAGGTGCTTGAGTTCTACCAAATAAAAAGGGAATGGGCATGATATGCTCTTCTCCAGGCTTTATACTATTCCCCAATAGGATTTTCCTTATTCTTTCCCATCAACCATACCAGGAATCTTGGTGGCCTTATAAACTACACTGAAGAGAAAATAAGCCTAGTGACTGAAGAACTGCTTGGAAAAGAACTACCCAGCAATTAGGAACCCTTTGGGGAGTTTATCTGTTACAAGAGCGAGAATGACTGTAACTTATCTAGAAATTGAGCTGTAGGGAAACAAACGATAAAACTAAGAAAACTGCCTTTTAGGGAAAAGTAATTGTTAACTAATAAAGTCATTAATCACCTAACATTGTCGAGGAGACCACATCTGTTGATATGGAAAGTGCCAAGGAAATGCTTGAAAACAGCCAAGTGGTATGTATTGATTTTTACATTTTACCTTTAGGTTTTACAAGTTAGTAATAAGCTCAGGAAACGATTGGCAGAAATAGAGGGACTAGAAAGTATGCAGAGATGTGTATGTGGAAGAATTGAAATCTGAATTATTAGACATGAACAGTAAAAATGAAACTGGGGAAGATCTGAGTACAGTTCCCATGTGACTTAATACAGCAACAAATATCAGATCCAAGCTCATTTACTTCAGGTGGCAGAAATAAAGTTTGGAGGAAACGGGCATGAAACGAGCAAGGAAGGGAATGAGACTTCATATTTACAAGAGTTTTGGGTATTGTTACTAGAAACTAATATGTCAGGAAAGTAAGAAATTTCATTAGTATCCAAACTATGAGGCAAAATGAAATATCTTTATTTACATGTTAAAACAACTGTTAGGCACCCAAGTTTTAATGTATAGGAAATGGAATGTAAAATGTTTACAGCTTCCTAATACACATGATGTGGTCATGGAGAAAAATGAACTAGCAAGAATATTTCAGAGATTGGTTTCGGGCCATTCAGAATAACGGACAAAACTGTTCTTACGGAAGAGTAGAGTTGAGATCCCATGAAAACGTCCTCCCCTTTTAAGATGCTTGCTCAGTATTTTATCATTATTGTGGATCAGTATTGTTGAGTGTCACACTTCTATCACTCCCATGAGGGAGTGAGTATTTTAGCTGTCTGGTCGTTAATGTGCCACTGAGTTTGAAGAGAAGGCTCCCCACCCCGGAACTCATTCTGGCCCATAGCAACCTATAGAAGAGAGTAGAACTGATTCTTTGGGTTTCCATGGTTGTAAGTCTTTAAGGGAACTGAAATCTTCCTTTTTCCTCCTTTAGTGCACCCGGTGGAGTTGAACTGCTGACGTTGTGGTTAACAGCCCAATCTGTACCTCCCTACACCACCAGGACTCCTATAGGAAATAGTAACACAGAGACTTTGTCTTTTTGTTTGTAGGTTGCACCTGGATCTAAGGAGACAATTGCGCACTGCTTCCAAATCCGTAACTTTGAGCCTGATCCAGTGACTGGATGTAATTTTTGAATGTTTCCCTTGAGGAGAATGAGTTATCTGTGTGGGAGGAAGGAAAATACGTAATGGACAGAAGAGTATTTTCTTGCAGATGAGATTTGTCAATCTGGGCACTCGGTTTGACTCAATTCCTCATTCTCCCTTGCAAATAGGGGTCTCCATGAGAAGGATCCTAATCAGAGGAAGATGAAATGTGATGGGCGCCTACTCCAGATCTGACCTATAAAAACTGCACCAGCAGTCCTCTAAGCTCTCCTCTCCACTGCAACTTGGAAAGATCTGTCTGTGCTCATGAAGCCAGGCCTGGAAGTACTGATTTTTTTTTAATGCAGATTAGGTACACTTGTGGAGTTCACATGCATTCTGTTGAGTTAAGGCCCTGGGGTCTGAGGGCTTATCCTAACTAAATGAACCTGGCCTCCTTCTTGATGCAACTACCCCATTACCTTACCATAATTTGCTAGCCACAAGCAAAGTTCTCTTATTCCCCAGCCACACTAATAGGGTTCAGGTATACGGACAGGTTAATAGTTAAGCCATCACTGCCGTTCTCACAGTTTCAGCGAGCAGTATGGAGAACCAAACTCCAGAACCAAGTTCACTGGCACGTAGTGAGTGGCCCTGTAGGCAGAGTAGAGCTGATCCATAACGTGTCTGAGGCCGTACATCTTTCTGGAATCAGAAAACAACATCATCTTCAGAGCTCCTGGTGGGTTTGAACTGCTGAGGTAGCGTAATGCCGAGGCTCCTTCAGAATGGAAAACAAGACACAGGTGCTGGAAGAATAAGCAAAGACTTAGGTTGCCTTTGCCCTTCCATCACTGTGTGACAGCCTGCCTAAAATTATTATAGGAAAACATATCCTCTCTTACAAGAGAAGGAAAAACTTAAAGAAAAAAAAACACACAACACTGCCAAACTCATAGCTCATGAATTGAGTGAAATTTCCTGGTTCTCTCCTCAGGGCTGAATTCCCAAGGGGTAAGGGAAAAAAAACTGCTAGAACATTGAGGAATTTGAAAACCGAAGGAGCTTGCAGCTTGTCTTCCCCCCCACCATCACTGCTCCCCCTCCCCCCAAAGTGTTAGCATGGGCAGCCCCAAGCAAGTGAAAGTGGCAGCAGAGATGCTGAAGCTATCTCACCATTGCAGGGCCAGTGGATTATTTATTGTGGTTCTTCTAGCCCAGGGGTCGGCAAACTCTTCAGACCAAAGAGCCAAGCCTGTCCCTCCTAACAACTTTAAAGTCACTCAAGAGCCTTAAATGTATTTTTCCAAATAGACCAATCACCGTGATCTGAAATAATAACCTTCAAATGTTGTCACTGTTACTTCAGAGCCACACCTTCTCACTGAAAGAGTCGCATATGGCTCGCAGACCATGGTTTCCCGACTGCTGTTAATGTCTGTAGCTCCCACCAAGTGACCTTTGCCTACATGGGGCTGGGTAACAAGGTGCGAGAAGACACTGATAGGGTTCATCTGTCTCCTTGTTAACAGGCTTCACTGGCTGGCCATCCTGTTTGGTTATAAAAATGAACCCTGTGGGGATAGGGAGGTTCTCACCACCAGCAAGAGCCAGGAAGGGAACTGGCAGGTGTACTGTCCTGCACAGGGAACTTATGTGATGTAGGGGACAGACCACTGTGGCTCGTGAATAGCATCAGTAGCAGCAATCAGAGTTGTGGGCTTTCCAGTAAGTAAGATAGCTTTACTTGCTCCTTGCACAAGCCAGGAGACTGGCTTGTGAGGAGTGCGGTGCCTCTAGACATTTAATTGGGGGTGGGCCTTGGCTCACCCAAGGAAGTGGTTCTGAGTGTCTTCAGTTTGCAGCTTCCTGGAGCGGGGTGCCTCTGGGCATTTAATTCGGGAGGTGGTGTCACTAACAATGGAACTTGAATAAAATGCCTTCAGATTGAGGCTTAGCGTGGAGCAGCGTGGTCTCTGGAAATTTATCAGCAGCCCTGAACATATCCTGACTCAACAACTGTATCCTGAGCATTTTTCACATGCATTGCAACTTGTTAACTTCCTTAATGAACCCTTTAATCATGAATATAGTTTGTGAGTTCTGCGTGGCCATTTCAGTGAATATGAGATCCTAAATGTAAATGTAGAGAATGCTGTTTGAGCCAGAAAACAACCAGGTAGAGTACAGACAAAAAGTTGTTACAGAAATATTCCCTTAAAAGGGACTTAAATATGGCTCAGGTAAAAGTCTAATTGCTTTCCTGCGACCCCCTTGCTGCCATACAGAATGAGGAAAGTCCATGATGTGAAAGTCCATGAAGTGGCTAAAGAAAGCTATTGAGAAAAAAAACACAAGTTCTGAGGGAAGAACCTTTGACCATCCTGAAATAATAGATTAAATTCTATCAGTTGTGGGCATTTCAGCAACAGCTATATGCAGGCGTCTTCTTAAGATTGCTGACCAGATACCTTGTCTTTAGTTTGAATAAAGAAATTACCTCCAAAAAAAATCCCAAAACTTTGTATTCCTGATTAGCATGCCCGTTGAATGTAGGACTAGTGAGACTAGATCAGATGTCATAAGGACTCCTCAGCAAGAGCAGGAAATTAGAAACAGGAAAGACTATATATTTTGAGCCTTGGGAAAACTTGATGACCCATGACCATATCTCTGGCTATGTGCATCCTTCCTGACAAATCAGCTTTATTATAAGGACCTACAAAATAGAGACTTATTAACAGCAATACACAGATGACACAACTTTGCTTGCTCAAAGTAAAGGGTTTGAAGCACATGCTGATGAAGATCAAGGATGACCAGAAGAATATTTATTGTTTTATGATCCACACAACAAGGCACTAATCAACCACAGGGAGGGTACTGTTTATGTCTGCCCAGGAAAGAAGGACCATACCTCAACCTGGCGTGCCAAACCCTGAAGGCAACATATTGGCATGAAGTAGTGAACTAACAGGTCTGCAGGAGCCAGCCCCTATCACTACTACAGAGCGCAATACTGAAGATACAGCTATGGGCATGGGCTTGGCCTTACCACGAGGCACAACATCCCCTTACTGACCCACAGCACAGCATCAGACCTGATCAGAAAACATTCATAAGGGTCAGCAGATAAACATGGGATATTCATAGGCTATTTTTTGGTTTTCTTTTTAATTCTTTTTTTTTTTCATGTGTATCTACGTAAGATAGGATAAACAATCCCTATGAGAAAACTAATAGAACTGATGGTTCCAGTAGAATGGGAGAGGAGGAGGTGGGGGAATGAGGGGGGGAGTCAACAAACCCAGGGACGAGGGAACAAGAGATCTAAAATCGATGATGAAGAGGGCATGTAATATCTATGTGGTTCAGTCTAGTATAATATAGCCTAGAAGAAGTACTAAGCATCTAATGAGGGTCAGACATGGGACCAGAGGAAAGTAAAAGGAAAGAGGAAGGAATCAGGCAAAAGACATTTATAGAGGTATAAAATACATATGTAAGTATATTCATATAATGGTAGAGATATAGGTAAATGTACATATATCTATAGATTAAGTATTAAGGTAGCAGACAATGAGCCTCTACTCAAGTCCTCCCCTCAACGCAAGAACACTTTGTTCAAATAACATGGCATTCTGTAATGTGATGCTCACCTTCCTAACACTGTCACTGAAGAGAACATGAGTGCATACGCTAATGTAAAGAAAGCTGATGGTTCCTGGCTATTACAAAATGTATCTACACGGAACAGGAACAGGAGTGGAAGTAGTGAAACCAGGAGGGCAGGGGAAAGGTAGGGAGAAGGAGGGAAGGATCCCAATCAGCAACACATAACCACTACCACCCCACCCGTGGGGGGCTGGGGCAGGTGGGGGCGAGCAACAGAAACCATGGGGGAAAGGAGACCAGTCAGTGTAAGCTATGAAAATTAATTAATTTATATTTTGTCAAGGAGACGAGGGGGAGAAAAAGAGCTGATACCAAGGGCTCAAATTGAAAGCAAACGTTTAGAAAATGATGGCAGCCTATGTACAAATATGCTTCATACAATTGAGGTATGGATTGTTATAAGAGCTGTAGAAACCCCAAGAAAATGATATTTTAATAATTTTTAAAAGATACAGCGTCTGGAGTGTTACAGGCTTGAAGTTAAATAAGTGGCCATCTAGGATGCAGGGAAGCAAGAAAGCCCTCATGGAAGAAGGATGCCAGTCAGTGTGATCATGAAGTGTCAACGGGATCCAGTCTCAGGCATCAGAAGACCCCAAACAAGTTCGCAACCACTTTGATGTGAACAAGAGAGTCAGATTGGAGACCCACCTACAGTCAGCACCATCCCTTTCCCTCTTATGGCAGCAGCACTGCTGAAATGTGGTGTGTGCCACCCACCCCCCCCCCACCCCCAGCCCAGCTTTGTCAGTGTGTCTTGCAGAATCTTGGATCATTAAAGATAGACATTTTAAATAAAAAAGAATGGAGACCCAAAGCCCATCTGTAGACAATTGGACATCCCCTCACGAAAGAGTCACACAGGGTGCAGTGTAAAATATGAAAAAAATAACAGGTCATCAAGGGTTCAAGAGGGTAGAAAGGTGAGGGGGGGGGGAGAGAAACAGCTGATACCAAGGACGCAAGTAGAAAGAAAATGTTTTAAGAATGATTATGGCGCTGAGCCCCAGTGGCGCAAGTGGTTGTGTGGGGGACTGCAGCCCACAGGGTTGGCAGTTCAAACCAGCAGCTCTCCAGGAGCAAGGCTGGGCTTCCTACTCCCACCAGGGCAGTGATGCGAAAAAAATAAATAAATAAAGAATGATTATGGCAACCTATGTACAAATGTGCTTGATACAATTGATGTTTGGATTGTTATAAGAGCTGTAAACGAAATGATTTTAAAAGAAAAATCCTTGCTGATGGAGATCATGGATTGTAGCCTTCAGTGTGGATTATGACTCAATGTCAAGAAAACCAAAGTCCTCACAACTGGATCAATAGGTAACATCATGATAGATGGAGAAAAGGTTGAAGTTGTCCTTGACAATCAATGCTCATAAAAGCAGCAGTCAAAAGATCAAAGTACACATTGCATTGTGTAAATCTGTTGAACCAAACCTCTTTAAAGTGAACAACAAGGATGATTACTTTGAAGACAAAGGTGCACCTGATGCGACCCACAGTATGTTCAATTGCCTCATATATGCATGTGAATACTGGACAACACGAACAAGGAAGACCAAAGAAGAATCGATGCATTTGAATTACGGTGTTGACAAAAAAAAAAAAAGATGGAAAATACCACAGACTGCCAAAAGAACCAACAAGTACAGCCAGAATGTTACTTAGAAGCAAGCGTGCTTTGACAGGACAATGGATTGACACTGTGGCTGTAAGAATGGTCTCACACATTAACACCTGTGGGGTGGCACAGGACTGAGCACTGATTTTGTTCTGTTGTACCTATGAGAGATATGATTTAGTCTCCCTAAAAGATTTTGATATAGTCTCCCTAAAATATCTAATTTTCAGTTACCACTGTTAAGCTAACAATCTACTATCTTACACCCTGGATCGTCAGGAGGACCAATCACCATTTTTAAGCTAGTGATTTTTTTAAAGGCTTGAAGCTAAACAAGTAGCCATCTAGCTCAGAAGCAACGAAGCCCATGTGGAAGAAGCACACAAGCCTGTGTCAAAGGGATCCAGTATCAGGCATCAAAGAACTAAAAAATTATATCATTATTAATGAGGGGAGTGCAGAGTGGAGACCCAAAGCCTATCAAGTGAAACAACATCCTCTCACAGAGGGGATGAGGCAAGGAGATGAGCCAGTCAAGGTACAGTGTAGTAACAATGAAATGTGCAACTTTCCGCTAGTTCTCAATTCTCAAATGCTTTCTCCAACCCACTATCATGATCCCAATTCTCCAGACAAGTCTGGCTAGAACGAACAGGGGATGTAAACTGGAGTCAGAAACATGGGGAATTTAAGATAGTTGATCCCTCAGGGCTAGTGGAGGGGGGGGGGGGGTACTGGGAGGGTGGAATAGAAAGGTGGAACCGATATCAGGGATCTACATATAACCTCCTCTCTTGGGTATGACAAGGGAAAGTGACTGAAGGGACACATTGGACAGTGTGCGATATGAAAAAGTGATAGCAATTTGTAAATTATTAAGGGCTCATGGGGGAGGAAAGCGAACTATAAGGAGCTGGAACTGGGGGCCTAAGTGAAGGGAGGATGTTTTGAGAGTGATGATAGCAACAAGCGTGCAAATGTGGACTATATACAATTGATGTATGTATGGATTGTGATGGGAGTTGTATGAGCCCCCTATAAAATGATTTATTATTTAAAAAAAACTTCTATAGACAATCTAAATAGATCGGCAATTAACAAATTTTGTTACATATATAGTGATTTATCTATATAGTGATCTATATATAATCACTTCCTTATCTTTGCCCCTACAGGTATTGCTGTAATTTAGTTTCAATCACCTTTCACACATGCTATTATCAGTTATAGTTAGTCTATTAACTAACCTTGCTGTCTCAGATACTATTCTACCCACAAATTGCCACCTGAGTTATCCTTTTACCTTTTAGATAACGATGATAGAACAATGCATACTCATCGTAGAACATGAAGAAAAAGCATACCCACAGAATATATTCCAATATATTCCTCTATAAGTCAGAATCAAGTTGTTGTCTCTAGTGTCTGCTGTGTATTATAAATACAATGAGAATTCTGTTGCATGCTTTACTTGTATATTGAATATATAATAACATCACTTGGGCTGAGCCCCGGTGACGTAGTGGTTGTGCGCGGGACTGTGGCCCACTGGGATGGAGGTTCGATTCCAGTTCCACGGAGCAAAGGCTGGGCCTCCTACTCCCACCACCTGAGGGCAGTGATGCCGCCCCCCCCCAAAAAAAATAAATTACATCACTTAAGACAAGTATTACAAAAAAAGACAAAGTATTACAAACTGGCAGCTTACAGTCAAATTTCATACATGGAAATACTGTGTGATCATCAGCTCAGCATTTTAAAGTGTCTGAAATAGCTTTTATGTAAAAATATAAATTAAATATAAATGCCTTTTCATAAGACACTTTGTTTTTCTGAGTTAGAATCAAGTTGATTCTGACTCATGTTGACCCTCATGTATTCAGAAATACAACTACACTCATGGGGTTTTTAGGACTTGGATGTTTCAGAAGCAAATCACCTGGCTTTCGTTCCCAAAAATCCTCTGGTTACCCATGAAGCACCAATCTTTGCACTCCCCTAGGACTCAATGTACGGCTGTTGTGACTGGTGCGTACTCTAGTTGATCTCAATGTGTGATCAAAGATCCCCTGTGACATGGTAAGAATGCTGCC
>PVJH01046009.1:0-12072 GCA_004026705.1 Nesogale talazaci | reverse complement strand
GACATCAACGACAATGCTCCTCGCTTTGGAGTAGAAGAATTGGAAATAAAAATCAGTGAAATTACCACACCAGGATTCCGAATTCCTCTTAAGAGTGCGCATGATGATGACATTGGAGCGAACAGCCTGCAAAAATACGAACTCAGCCCGAATGACCACTTCTCTCTGGAAGTGCGAAGCGCCCCAGATGGGAACAAGTACCCTGAGCTGGTGCTGCAGCGTGCCCTGGACCGGGAACAAGAGGCAGTCCACCAGCTCCTTCTGGTCGCTTCCGACGGGGGTGACCCGGTCCACTCTGGCACCTTAAGGATCCGAGTGAGGGTCCTGGATGCGAACGACAACGCGCCAGTGTTTACTCAGCCTGAGTACCATGTCAGTGTCCCAGAGAATATCCACATTGGCACCAAAATACTCACTGTCACCGCCACTGATGCAGATGAGGGGCACAACGCAGAAGTGACATATTATAGAGAAAAAAAACCTGGAGAAATGTCGGAGGTATTTGAGCTTAAGTTGACATCCGGAGCTATTGTGATCACTAAAAATCTAGATTATGAAGATGTCAAACACCATGAAATATACATCGAAGCCCAGGATGGTCCAGGCCTGGTGACCAGAACGAAGGTCATTGTCACGGTTCTGGACGTGAATGACAATGCCCCAAAATTTGACATGACTTCTGTGACCAGCTCAGTTCCTGAAGATGCTCCCCCAGGAAGCCTCATCGCACTTTTCAATGTGCACGACAAGGACTCTGGGCAGAACGCCCTTGTCCAGTGTTCACTCCCAGAGGACCTGCCTTTCAAGTTAGAGAGGTCGGTGGGCAGCTACTATCGACTACTTACAACCCAGCCCCTGGACAGGGAACAGATCTCCCTGTACAACATCAGCATGACCGCTAAAGATGGAGGGAACCCACCTCTGACCTCCACCGCTCAAGTTTTCCTGCGGGTGACAGACATCAACGACAACCCACCTGTCTTCCTTCAGACTTCCTATTCTGCCTACGTTCCTGAAAACAATCTCAGAGGCGCCTCCATCTTTTCTGTGACGGCTCATGACCCTGACAGCGGTGACAACGCACATGTGACCTACTCTTTGGTGGAGCAAACCATCCAGGGGGTGCCTCTGTCCTCCTATGTCTCCATCAACGCAGACACAGGAGTCTTATATGCCCTGAGCTCCTTTGACTATGAGCAGTTTCGAGCCCTGCAGCTGTGGGTGGCTGCCATGGACAGCGGGAACCCACCACTCAGCAGCAACGTGTCCCTGAACCTGTTAGTGCTGGACCAGAACGACAATGCCCCGGAGATCCTGTACCCCAATGTCCCCACCGATGGCTCCACTGGTGTGGAACTAGCGCCCCGCTCTGCAGAGCCGGGCTACCTGGTCACCAAGGTGGTGGCAGTGGACAGAGACTCTGGGCAGAACGCCTGGCTGTCCTACCGACTGCTGAAGGCCAGCGAGCCAGGACTCTTCACAGTGGGCATGCACACGGGTGAGGTGCGCACTGCGCGGGCCCTGCAGAACAGGGACGCTCTCAAGCAGAGCCTGGTGGTGGCCGTCCAGGATCACGGTCAGCCTCCTCTCTCAGCCACCGTCACGCTCACGGTGGCGGTGGCCGACAGCATCCCTGAAGTCCTTGCCGACCTGGACAGCATCCAGACCCCTGCAGAGCCCAGTGACTCAGGCATCACGCTGTACCTGGTGGTGGCTGTGGCCGTGGTCTCCTGCATCTTCCTGGTCTTCGTCATTGTGCTGATGGCACTCCGGGTATGTCGCTGGCAGAAGTCTCATTTCTTGCCCACAGCAATTGACCGTATGGCTGGGGTGCCTGCTGCAAATTTTGAGGCTGTGGATGGGGTGAGGGCTTTTCTACAGACGTATTCCCATGAGGTCTCCCTCACTGCAGACTCTAGGAAGAGTCACCTGATCTTCCCGCAGCCCAACTACGCAGACACACTGGTCAGCCAGGAAAGCTGTGAGAAAAGCGGTTTTCTCTCTGCATCTCAATCTCTACTTGGAGGTAAAGGAGAAGAGACATTTCCACAGGTAAATAGCTCTTCATAGTAGAGTTAGTCGATATTTTGTTTAAAGAAATAAATCACCCCATTTAAAGTACTTAACTACTGCTGTTATTGATATCATTCTCTTTTCTTTCTTATCGTTCTCTGATAATATATTTAATTTTTTAAATGGATCTGATTGAATTGTTTCTGAATAGTTTGACTCTAAAGGAGAAAGGGCTATAGATATTTCATTGTAGAAGAACTATCAACAAGTGAAAGTGATGGTTAGCTTATCAGGAGAACACTTGCAATACCACCATGGTGCCTGGTTTCTTCCCCTGGGGAATCAATAGTATTCTCCGGTCAACCACTTTTTTTCCCCCTTAAATATCTAATGCTTGGATTTTGTGATTTCTTTTGCCTTTTTATCCTTAAGATTTTAAGACTTTCTGTTTCAATCTGTTCTTTTGTTTGTTTTTGGGAGGGCTTCACTGCCCTCTGGTGGTGGGAGTAGGCGGCCCAGCCTTGCTGCTGGATTTGAATCTCCAACCCAGTGGGTCGCAGTCCCGCGCACAACCACTACGCCACCGGAGCTCAGCCCCTCAATCTTTTATAAATATCATCATGCCTTAAATTATTTGTACCTTCCTGCTTGAGCATCAGGTTTCCCTTCCATTTAAAAGTGGCATGCTTCCCTTCCATTTAATTTGCAAGCCCTTCCTTGTTTTCAGAATGATGGCAGTTTAGAAGTATACCTTCTTTGCAGGAAATTTTGTTTCAGAAAGTCGTGGAATGGCTTCTTTCCTTGGTTACAAGTTGTGTGATCTCTAAATAGGCATGCCTTCCTTGAAAAAGTGGCTGAATTATCATTATTCTATAATATAGCCAGCTGGATTCTCTTTGTTACATTTGGGGTTTTTTTTTTTCATATCTGGAAATCATATTGCCTTTTTCCTTTAGGATAACCTATCTTTAATAAAACTGCGCTTGAAATAGGAGGAAGGAAGGGACAATTGCTCATTAAAATCCTCTTTAAGCCTCTTCTCAAAGCTTTTATCTCACAAGAGCTGCTAAAAATATTCCTAAACCCTCAGCCAGCTCCTCCACAGAAAAGCAAATTCATTGCCACTGAGTCAATTCCAACCCGAAGTGACCACATAGGACCGAGTGGAAGAACTGTCTCTGACTTTCCAAGACCTCAGCCCTGTACCAGTGTGGAAAGGCTCACTTGCTCTTAAAAACACATTGTTTCTCTTCCCTGATTCATCTTCCTATGTTGTCTCTTAGTGTGCTGTTTGGCTCTACATTTAAGAAAAGAGACATAATAGACTATGGAGTAACAGCTAATGATGTGATCCATCCTAACATACTCTGTGGTGCCATTATCATGAGGTGCTCTGATTCTCCAGTATACTTCGGAGCATTTGATAAGATAATTTTTTTAGAATAATGTATTCCCCTGCCCATGTCCCAACCCAAACCCATAGCCCTTGAGTTGATTCATGCTCATAAAAAAGCATACGCCTTCTAGTAGATTCCAAATCATAGTGACTCCCTAAGACAGCATAGAATCACTCTTCGGCTTTCCAAAGATGTCAGTCTTGACAGGAGCAGACACTTTCGTCTTTCTCTCTCTGAATGGTGGGTGAGTTTGAACCAATGACCTGGAGGTTCATAGTCCAAAGCTTACTGATATCATCTATTATTATTATAATGTCATTTCTATGAAGTAATATTTGAACTTATCATGAATCAACATGCTCTAGGATCTTTGTTTATTAGAGAACGAAGGAGCTCACATTGGGGAACATTAAAGACAGTGCCCCTCTCATTGTGCAGTAACTCTTGGTCACAAAACAAACAAAAACAAAAAGCCCTCATGCACAGGTATGTAATGGACTGGGATTAAAATGACAGATACATTATAAGTCAAGTTCTGTGTTTGCAGAGGACAATAAATACAGAGAAGGGAACTCTGGAATGTAACATGAAAAATTGTCTACGCTTTTTTTTTTTTTGGGGGGGGGGAATCACTGCTCTCTGGTGGTGGGAGTAGGAGGCCCAGCCCCACTGCTGGAATTGAACCTCCATCTCAGTGGGCCGCAGTCCCGCGCACAACCACTATGCCACCGCGGCTCACCCCTGTCTATGCTTTTTTAAAAAAATAAAAACTTCTTCACACTGTAGATGTCATCGATATGAAGTTCTTTCCGTATGTGGAAGGTCTGGGACTACTTTTCTCTCCCATCTAGGCATGATCATGGCTGAATTGTTGGTCTCCCTCTCTTCCAGCCTGTTCCTCTTCAGACATTCCCTGGGAAAGCCTTTTTAACCTCCCAGGCAGCTTCCCTAAAGTAGTTATTTCACTGCACTCTAATTCCCTTCTTACTGTCATACCCTCGTAAACTCTGAAGGAAATGTTTGTGGCCATATCATAAACCTTAAATCGCCACTAACTCATTTGACCTAGTAGGCACTTAATTGTGTGTTTATTTAGTGACCATATTAAATAGCCAACATAGAAGCTCACCTGTCACACTCTCAAGGGCAACTTCAAAAGGATAGCCTGTAAATAAGATTGGTTGTGTGTGGTTCTTATGTCTGGAACATTTCGAAAGAGCATCTCCACCATGTACAGGTGGCATTAACGTAAATGCATGATAGCCCAAGGGGGCGAATTTGAAGTCTCACCCTTTATATGAAATAAACACCAATCCATTATCTCTATTGAAAGGATTTTGCGGAAAACTAAACCTTTAAAAAGAACAGGAAAAAAAGCAATTGGGTGTCTCTGAGAGGGAGTAGTAAACGGTTAGGCCTCTTGGCGTCGCTGTTGACCACGCCAGGAGGAAAGCGCGACTAGAGCGCGGCGACCATTTCCCGCCTCCAAAACGCAAAGAACTAGCAAGGCAGACTCAGAGGCTGCTCCTAACGTCACTCCACGGGACTACCAGCTCCGTGACCTCTTATCTGGACCCAGCAAGCACCTGATTCCCCAAGGAAATCATATTGGAGTCCGCTGTGGGAAGCGGGAACTGAATTCAGAGGGGAAAAACCCTCTTCACTCGAAACGAAATGAACGAAATGAATCGCCGGAGATGCCGCCGCCAGGGGAGGGGACTGGCCCTGCTGTGCGTGCTGCTGGGGACGCTGTGTGAAAGCGGCGCCGGGCAGATCCGCTACTCCGTGCCCGAGGAGCTGGACAAAGGCTCCCTCGTGGGCAACATCGCCAAGGACCTGGGGCTGGAACCCCAAGAGCTGGCTGAGCGCGGGGTCCGCATCGTCTCCCGAGGTAAGACGCCGCTTTTCGCGCTGAGCCCGCGGAGCGGCGGCCTGGTCACGGCGGGGAGGGTGGACCGCGAGGAGCTGTGCGCTCAGAGCGCGCGCTGCCTGGTGAAGTTTAACATCCTGATTGAAGACAAACTGAAAATTTTTGAAGTGGAAATCGAAATTCAAGACGTTAATGATAACGCTCCCGATTTTCTAACGGAGGAATTGGAAATAAAAATTAGTGAGTTCACAAGTCCTGGAACCCGATTTCCACTTAAGACTGCCTTTGACCCAGATGTGGGCCTAAACTCGCTGCAGAAGTACCAGCTCAGCCCCAATGACTATTTCTCCCTGGCTGTGAAGAGCGTCTCTGGAGGGGCCAAGTACCCGGAGCTGATCCTGGAGCGGGCCCTGGACCGGGAGGAAGAGAGCGTTCATCAGCTGCTTCTCTCTGCCTCTGACGGCGGCGTCCCTGTGCGCTCTGGCGACCTGCGCATCCAAGTGGTCGTCCTGGATGCAAATGACAATGCACCAGAGTTTCCTCAGCCTGAGTACCACGTAAGTGTTCTGGAGAGTGTCCCAGTGGGCACAAGGCTGCTCAGGGTGAATGCCACGGACCCCGATGAGGGATTCAATGCTCAAGTGTCCTATAGCCTAGATAAAATGCCGGGAAACATCGCTCAGATTTTCGATCTCAACTCAGTCACCGGGGACCTATCAATATTGAGAAGTCTAGATTATGAAGACTGCATGTCCTATGAGATTAAAATTGAAGCTAAAGATGGACCAGGTCTCCTTTCAAAAGCCAAGGTTCTGGTTACAGTTCTCGATGTGAATGACAATGCCCCAGAAGTCACTGTCACTTCTCTGACAGGCTCAGTCCCAGAAGACGCTGCCCCAGGCAGGGAAGTCGCCCTGATCAACGTACACGACCGAGATTCCGGGCAGAATGGGCAGGTGACGGTTTTTGCCCTGGGAAATCTGCCGTTTGATTTAGAAAAATCCATTGATCACTATTACGGCTTAGTGACCGCCAGATCCCTGGACCGTGAACAGGTGTCCGAATATAACCTCACCCTGAGAGCCACTGATGGAGGAGCTCCCCCACTGTCCACGGAAGCCCACATCCACCTGCGTGTGACAGATATCAACGACAACCCGCCCACCTTTGCTCATGTTTCCTACGCTGCCTACATTTCTGAAAACAACCCCAGAGGTACCTCCATCTTTTCCTTGACCGCCCACGACCCTGACATTGACAACAATGGCCTCATCACTTATACGCTGACTGAAGACACCGTACAGGGGGCGCCTCTGTCATCCTACGTCTCTATCAACTCCGACTCAGGCATCCTATATGCGCTGCGCTCCTTTGACTATGAGCAGTTCCGAGAGCTGCAGTTGTGGGTCACAGCCAGCGATGGCGGAGACCCGCCACTCAGCAGCAACGTGTCCCTGAGACTGTTTGTGCTGGACCAGAACGACAACGCCCCCGAGATCTTGTACCCCACTGTCCCCACCGATGGCTCCACCGGTGTGGAACTTGCCCCTCGCTCTGCAGAGTCGGGCTACCTGGTCACCAAGGTGGTGGCGGTGGACAGAGACTCCGGGCAGAACGCCTGGCTGTCCTACCGCCTGCTCAAGGCCAGCGAGCCAGGGCTCTTCGCGGTGGGCGTGCACACGGGCGAGGTGCGCACCGCGCGGGTCTTGCAGGACAGGGACGCGCTCAAGCAGAGCCTGGTGGTGGTTGTCCAGGACCATGGCCAGCCTCCTCTTTCGGCCTCCATCACGCTCACGGTGGCTGTGGCCGACAGCATCCCAGAAGTCCTGGCCGACCTGGACAGTCTGGAGGCCTCCCCGGACTCAGAGGCCTCCGATCTCACACTCTACCTAGTAGTGGCTGTGGCCGTGGTCTCCTGTATCTTCCTGGCCTTTGCCATCGTGCTCCTGGCGCTTCGGGTGCGGCGCTGGTACCAGTCTCGCCTGCTGCCGACCTCTTATGGGGGGACGACCAGAGGGCCCGCCACGCACTTTGTGGGTGTGGAGGGAGTGCAGGCTTTTCTGCAGACCTACTCCCACGAGGTCTCCCTGACCGCAGACTCTCGGAAGAGTCACCTGATCTTCCCACAGCCCAACTACGCGGACATGCTGGTCAGCCAGGAGAGCTGTGAGAAAAGCGAGCCTCTCCTGATCGCTCAGGAGCTACTTGAAGCACAAGGAGACTCCAGGCTACTTCCGGTGAGTTTATTTCTTTCTTGGGATAATATAAAGAGCAACTATGCCAAACCTTCATGCATATTTATTTGAGAAATAAAGTATGGCTAAAGCCATGGTGGTGCCGTGGTTCGGCATTGAGTTGCTAACCACAAGGTCAGTGGTTCGAAATCACTGGCCACTCAGCAAGAGAAAGACGGGACTTCCTGCTCCTGTAGCGTTCCTGTCTCCCCTACAGGAGCAGTGTTCTGACCTGTCCTATCCGGTCACTATGAGTCTGAACAGTCTTGTGACCTAAATAGATTTCTGTTCCTCTCTGGGTTGATAGTAGGACTGCATTCCCTCTTCTATCTGTGACTGGTGGGACTATGTAAAAAATTTTGGCGAATACATTGTGAAGTATATGTCACTTCCTGGGGGGGGTGTTCTAATTGTCATCATGAGAATTTTCAGATTTCTAAGTTTTTCTTTGAAATTATGGCTGCCTCTTTCATGTGGGTCGTTAATTAACTCTGATGAGAGAAAATCCTTATAGTGACCCAACATTGGTCTGTAAAATTGTGACAATTAGATCCTTTGCATTTTAAATTGTTGTGAAGTGAGCTTTGTTTCCTCAATCTTGACTGCCCATTCTGACACAAGCAAGTAAAACATTAAGAGGTTTTAGTCTCCCACAAAAGTATGCTTGACTCTTTCCATGTTATACCACTTTGTCATCTCAATAGCATAAAGAGTGTTCGATAAAGAATGAGGAGTTTTGTTCAAATGGGTTTACTTGGCCTTTAGTCTCTACTATATGTTGCTAAACATATATATTGGTTTCAGACTTTTGCCTGAAAGTGAAAACTTTATTTGCTCAAACTGTCATGAACATTAGGGTGTTATTCTTTCTCATTTGAGAAGGATTGAATAATTTTAGGAAGATATGTCTCTCAGCGTCTATAGGAGAAACCCAGCCGTTAACTTCAATAGTGGAATCAGAGTCTTGACTGTGTTCTACAAAAATTTTGTCAGAAGTTACTAACCTGTTCTGAACCTTATGAATTTATTTTTCACACATGCACTTACATTCTATAGTTATCCCATATCTGACCAGAATGAATTCCATTAGCTATCAAATAAATTTCTCCTTCAATATTAGAAAATGGTCATTCAAGAATGTGAGACAAAAAAAAGAATGTGAGACAAATGGGTACTAAACAAAATCAGAGGTAGGTGTATTCTCCCTCAAACATACCAATATATCACTGGGAGGGGGGAGCACACACATGTTCTTTGGTGTATACTTTTAGAAAAAGTATTTGGTTTTTTGGGGGGGGTCATCTCTGCCCTCTGGTGGTGGGAGTAGGAGGCCCAGCCTTTGTTCCTGTGGAGCCGCCGCTGGAATTGAACCTCTATCCCAGTGGGCCGCAGTCCCGCGCACAACCACTACGCCCCCGGGGCTCAGCCCCTAGAAAAAGTATTTGTTGTATCAGTTTCTGTGCCAGGGAATGTTAAAGGATTAGTACAAGAAGAGCTTCGATGCACAAAGACTTTATAAAAAGCCCATAAAAACACAACCTGAAAATGTATCATGGAAATCCACGAGCAATTCAAAGCCAGTATAATTTTCATATCCTTATATGGGAATTGGAAGGTCTCAGACATCCTTTTTCATTTTTAAATGTTCTTTTTTTCCCTGAAGAATGGACCAGAATGTATTTCTGTAGGAAGAGAAGAAACATTTAAAGTAAAAAAGGAGTAGAAAGCAAATATAAAGGCATGAAATAAAGAAAATATGGTGTGGAATGTCTTGGAAAATCAATAAGTATGGTTTGAGTGGAACATAGGGACAAGTGTATGTGAAATTGTAAAACAATTAGGTAAATTGAGAAAATTTTGGATCGCATTTGAAACAAAAGCATTGTTTGGATTACTACACTACCAGTCAAGAATTACAGGTAAGTTCCAAAATGAAACATTCCAAGATCCAATCAAATAAAACTCATTTCACTCACTAATGGCATAAATTGACTGGAACTGATAACTGGTATTATAGAGATTATATGCGCATCCACATATCACATAAGGATTAAGTTTTTCATTAGAATAAATATGACTTTCACGAGATTTCACTTTATAAAAGCGTGTGCTGAAATGCTAAATTAGTCTCTAACAAAATGTCAGAGTCTCCTTTACTGAGCTGGGAAGATGGTCTATTTTTATTGAAAAGATAAATACATTAAGATAAGTCCAGGGCTTTCACTCATTCTTTTTGTACATGGTATAAGTGCCCTTTAAAGGTATTGCTAAATTGATAAGATATAGGTGAAGAGGTTCAAAACACTAAATAAATGAAGTTACCCCAATGCGTTAACATAAACATAAAGATTAGAGTCCACTTAAAAATGTGGACCAAATGCCACTAACTTATTTGAAAGCACCCATACTTCTCATACCAGTGTTTATAAATGCTGTGAAATGACTGAAAATATTTTTGCCCACAAAGTTGGGGGGAAAGAGAGGGATGGCTGTGTCTTTTGAATCTTTAGTGAAATAAAAAAGAATATAAGATGACGAGCATGTTTCTGATATGGTGACAAACAAGAAGCTATACAATTTAATGTGGAAAATAGGTACACATGGCTCTTTGTGATAAATTTCTTTTGCGTTGAGGATAAATAGCTGGACAAAAATGCAGTTCTCCAACACCACCTCTGGGCGCCGCTGTTGACCAAAGGAAAGGGAAGAGTTCCCCTTGCGGCTGGAATTTCTGACCGAGTGCTTTTTCCGGTGCTCGTCAGAAGGCAGGCGGGTCTTCCAAGCGTCCTCACGCACTCAAAAGCAAGCTATCCCCTTAAATCACACACGTCCAAGGTGCTGTGATTCTTTTTTGTTTGATTTAATATCCCTGAGAAACCTGGGAAAGAAGCTTCCTGGAGCGTTCCAGCCATGCAGAGGACTGGCCGAGCAGCTGAACGGAGGACACGGCAGGTACTGCTTCCCTTCCTGCTGTCTTTGTCCTGCGGGGCCCTCTCCCAGCAGATCCGCTACACGATTCCGGAGGAGCTGGCCCCCGGCTCGCTGGTGGGGCCTCTCGCCACCGATCTGGGGCTCAGCTCCCAGGAGCTGCCAGCCCGAAAACTCCGCGTCAGCGCAGAGGAGGGGTATTTCAGCATCAGCGCGGAGAGCGGGGATTTGGTAGTGAGCGGTCGGATAGATCGAGAGAAGATTTGCGGGAAGAAATCGCAATGTGAGCTCGAATTTGAAGCGGTCGCTGACAACCCAATGAACATTTTCCACGTAGCTGTTGCCATCCAAGATATTAATGACAATGCACCACGTTTCATTGCAAAAGATATTGATCTGGAGATTAGTGAATCCGCCTTACCTGGGGTAAAATTCTCTCTAGACTCTGCACAAGATGCGGATGTGGAAAGTAATTCGCTGAAGATATATACCATCGACTCCAATCCGTACTTCTCTGTATCAACAAAAGAGAGTCCCGATGGAAGAAAATACCCAGAACTACTGCTGGAAAAACCCCTGGACCGCGAACAACAGCGCTCCCATCAATTGATCCTGACTGCCAAGGACGGCGGGACCCCGTCTCTCACAGGTACCACCCAGGTCAGAATCCAGGTCACTGACGCCAATGATCATGCTCCAGTGTTTAGCCAGGAGGTATACCACGTTAGCCTCCAAGAAAACGCGTCCCCGGGCCACCCGGTGCTGCGAGTGACCGCCACTGACCGCGATGAAGGCAGTAACGCTGAGATCACATATGCCTTCCACAATGTGCCCCCGACTACCAGCCTTCCCTTCAGACTCAATCCACGTACTGGTGATATCACAACCAATGGCGCTTTGGATTTCGAAAAAACAAGGAGCTACGTATTGGGTGTGGAAGCTAAAGATGGAGGGCTGCACACTGCTCACTGTAATGTCCAGATTGAAATTATTGACGAGAATGACAATGCTCCCGAAGTGACATTCATCTCCTTCTCTAACCAGATTCCCGAAGAAGCAGACCTGGGAACAGTAGTAGCCCTCATCAGAGTGCGGGACCAGGATTCTGGACACAATGGCTTAGTGACATGCTATATTCAGAAAGAAGTTCCCTTTAAATTAGAGCCCACCTCCAAGAATTATTATAAGCTGGTGATTGATAGGGCGCTGGACCGGGAGCAGACAGCAGAGTATAACATCACCATCACAGCCATGGACAAAGGCCAGCCGCCCCTCTCCTCCAGCACAAGCGTCACCCTGCACATCTCTGACGTCAACGACAACGCTCCTGTGTTCCAGCAGGCCTCCTACGTGGTCCACGTGCCAGAAAACAACCCTCCTGGAACGTCCATCGTGCAAGTGAGCGCCTCCGACCCGGACCTGGGACCCAATGGCCGCGTGTCCTACTCCATCGCGGCCAGCGACCTGGACCCGCGCGCGCTGTCGTCCTACGTGTCCGTGGGCGCGCACAGCGGGGTGGTGATCGCGCAGCGCGCCTTCGACCACGAGCAGCTGCGCGCCTTCCAGCTGACGCTGCAGGCGCGGGACCAGGGCTCGCCCGCGCTCAGCGCCAACGTCAGCCTGCGCGTGC
>PVJH01046008.1:0-12079 GCA_004026705.1 Nesogale talazaci | reverse complement strand
CTGCTTCTCACTATGCCAACACTCCTTCCAGGCCATGCCCCAGGCCACTGTCAGCTCCTGCCTGAGGGTCGCTTATCTGTCATCTCTACCTCTGCCTGAGCCACTCAGAATTTCTCCTCTGAAAAGTTCTGAGAAACAACCCCCCCACCCACCATCTAACTTTATCACTTTGACTTCTCCATCTGTGAGACAAGTAGAATGTTGGCACTCACACCCCCCACCCCCGGAATGAGGGACGCCTCCCCCCAGCCCCCCATAAAGTGGGGCCTTGGATTTTGTTCTCTCTCCACATCCTGCTTCTTCCTGTGTTTTTACTGATGCCTTTTCCAGGGTGAGCAGTAACCCCCTCCCCTATCTCTGTGTGTTGAATCGATGTCCATAACCAACGGTGCCTGGCATCCCTGGACACTCTCCCATCCCATCTCAGCGGGTGTCTTGGGCTCCCCTGGATGGAGGGGACCCCAGCTGCTCCTTCGCAGCCCCGTCTTAGGGAAGCCTCTACCAGGCCCCAACTCACCACACCCTGCTCAGCCACCAGTGCCTTCTGGTGGCCGGCACTCCAGCTCAGGGTCCCTGGCTCCAGCAGCCCGGTTGGGGCCTGCTCCGCAAAGGGGCCTGCAGCTGCCTCCCCCTGGGGAGCCGGAGCCCCCAGCCAGGTCTGCTGTGGGGAAGATAAGCTCTGGGAGGCACGCACCAGCCTTGTGTGTGTGTAATCTCCTTCCCCACCCCCATCTTGCACCCCCTCGCCTCCCCCCACTTTTCCCCTATCATCTTTATGGCTTAGGAATGATCTAGGCTGATGTGGCATTCATTTAGCCTAGGGCAGACAGGGTCACGGGAGACAACTTACTCAGATGTGTATATAGTCACGGGGCAGATAAGGGGCATGTGTGTGTGTCCTGCCCCTCTGCCCAGGAGGGATTTGGGGGAAGAATTTTAAAATGGGCCGAGGGAGGGGTGGGGATGCACAGGACAACTGGTTCAGGGCTGAAAGGGGATTTTAAGGGCCAGAAAGTGACTGGGGGCAGAGGTGCATTCTAATGGCCTGGCAGGGACACCTCCCCCACCTCTGCAGGTTCTAAGAAGAGCTATGTCTCCTTCCTTTCCTGCCCTGAGACGGGAGTCTTCCCCAAACCCAACTCAGACTTCCGATCTCCCCCTGCCTAGAACCCCGTCCTCAGAGCTGCACCCAACACCTTTGCCGCGGTCTTCAAGGCTCCGCATGACCGGACCCCACAGTCTTAGCTCGGCCTGCTCCCGACCTTGCTCAAGAGACTCTACGGGCCCGGCCCCTGTTTCCCCACCTTGGTGCTTTTGCACGTGCAGAAAGGACCTGGTTGGGATACTTTACCCCAGGGGAGCAAGGGGGTGGTGCTGTGGTGGTGGTGGTGGTGGTGCTGACCGGTTGCTGTCATTTGATTCTGTTTTGGACATGCCCCCCCCCACCTCGTGACTCCCCAAGGAGAAGATCAAAGCACCGAGGACTGCCAACATAGCGAGCTCACCTCGGAAGAAGTACAGCCAGGCTGCTCCCTAGAAGGGGAGGTGGAGAGAGACTTGCGATGTCATCGTACGTGGGAAAGCAGAGGTCCGGCAAGAACCCAGAGGAAGAAGACCCCTGACAAGACTGATTGCCTCCAAGGCTGCAGTTTAGGAAGATGGTGAGGCTGGTGTGGGGCCGACCACGCTCTGCTCAGCTATCCGCGGGGGTAGACCGGTCTACAGGGCACCTCACCACCGCCCTGCCCGCCTGTCTCTGGTTGGAGCTCTTTGCCCTGACGGTCTGCAGCACCATCTGATATTATGTGGGATCTGTTTGTCTGCTTCGGTTTCATCTCCCCACCCCTACCCCCCAGGCTGGGGGGAGGAGGGAGGAGGAGGAGGGGATGACAGCTACAGACAGGAAAGGGCTGCCTCAGTCGTGGGTGGCCTCTCAGCACCTTGGACAGGGCCTGCCTCTGCCCACACGCAGGGCCCAGTGCTGTCACCTGTCAACCTTGCTGTTTCCACCCAATGGGCTTCCAGACGGTTCCCCTCCTAGGGGTTATGGGATAATGTGGGCGTTTCCTCGGGCAGGGGACGGTGTTAGGGACTGGACAGCCCGCTGTCTCATCGTCAGGACCAAAAGAAGGCTCTCGCATGGCCCGCCCTGCAGCAGTGACCCACAGTCCCCGCAGCCACAGCCCCCCCGCCCCACTGTGTTCTTGGGTGATGCCGGCAATCTCAGGGAGACAGGGACTCATCCTGTATGTGGGGCTCTGGCCACCGTGACCATCAATGTACAATGGTCACTGGTGACTGGCCCTGCAGACATTAGAGTGAAACAAAGGTGATACCGCAGCGGGGACCTGGAGGGAGACGACCGCGTTCTTAGCCTGGAAAGATCTGGAAGGCTGCATGGTGAGGTGGCAGTGGAAGTGTGGGTGCCGGGCTCGGGAAGGGGAGGGGAGGTCTTTGCTCCGTGGTTCCTCTTGCTTCTCACTGTTCCTCAGAGTGGGTCGGGACCCCTTGAGAGGGAGGGTTCCACTGGAACAGAAGCTGGCAGGCCTCGGAGGTGAAAGCTCAAGGCGGGTGGAACCTGGGTGTCAGGGATCATCCCCATGGCGCTGAAGAGCACAGCCTGTTGGGACTGTGTTATTCCACCTGTCATTCCACCTGGGTCATGTGGTCTCATCCCCATAGCTGCCAGGGATGTCCCAGGAGTGCTGTCCTCATTAGGGGGAAACAGGAAACAGGTCCAGAGAGGCAGAAGGCCTTTTTGAAGGACACATCACTAAGAGGTGCCGGAGCTGGGATTTGAACCCAGCGCTGTCTGGCTTCAGAGCCACGACTGGCTCTTTTCATTCTATGGGGTGTCTCCCAAAGGAGGGAGAGAGGTGATGGAGGCACTGGAGGTGGGGGGAGAGAGGCGAGCAGAGGAGTCTGTGGAGCAGGAGAGCAGAGGGAGACCTGGATGGGGGAGGCCCAGGATGCTAGGTGGGTCTGAAGAGCATCCTGGCCTGAGAAGATGTCCCCACCGCCCACTGCCTCCTCCATCGGTGCTCAGCCCCTCCCTCAGCCCAGGCCCCCAGTCCTCACCCCCGCCCGGAGTCTCCAGTGGGGGCTTCAGGGAGGGGAACTAAGCATCATGTAATTGCCCTGGCTCTTCTGTGAAATTTGTTTCGGGACACATTAGTTCCAGTGAATTTAGCTGAACAGCGGGGAGCCCTGAGAAATGATTTGCAATTAGCCGCAGCCCCAAGGCCCCCCCGTTGGGACCGAGGCTTGGGCGCTGCCAGTGAAGAATGGCCGGTGGGGGCCTGGGGGGCGGGGTGGGAGGGGGAATGCCCAGTGCTGGTGGAGACCCACACAGGGGTGGTTACACTTGAGCCTATTGGGTCCCACCGGGCCAGCCAAGAACAGCTTCCTTTGGAGCCTGGCAGAGCTGCCAGGGACTCAAGGAGGGGCCGTCGGTTCCCAAAGCCAAGACCAGAGAGCATGCTGTGGCTGTCCTGAGGACAACTCAGAGGGACCCTGCATGAAGGAGGGGAACTGCCCCAGTGGGTTCTCTTAAGCATCTTGATGGCCCAGTGCCTACACCATGGGCTGCCAAGTGCGAGGTCAGCGGTTTGAAACCACCAGCTGCTCCTCAGGAGGACAGTCTCAGAAACCTACAGGGGCCCTTCCACCCTGTCCTGTAGGGTCTCCGTGACTCACTGCCCTGACTCAATGGCAGGGAGTCTGGGGGTGGGAGGGAGTTGTTTTGTGTTTTGCTGTTTGGATGCTGAAAATTGAGCCATGGGGATGATCCCGATGGCGGTGAGTTTAGGGGGTTATTTTGGTTGGTTTTGGAGTTTTCTGGACTAAAACCTGGTTTTTCTTCCTAGGAGCCCCTGGGTGTTTTTGAACCACCAACTTTCTGGCGAGCAGTCACTGAACCATTTCACCACCAGGACTCCTAGAAAGGCATTCCTTCAGACTCATGGCCGTCAAGTGCACCGGACTCACCGCAATCCTATAGGATGAGGTTTCCCACACTGTAACTCTTCACAGGAGTAGAAGCCTTCGGAGCAGTTTGGGGTCTCGAACCACCCACCTGGAGGTTAGCAGCCCAACCTATAACCACAAAGGTGTCAGGAATAAGCAAATGAATCTTCTCTTTTACAGAGGGGCTGCTGGATTTGAAACTCCAGCCCCGGGACACCGACTGCTGCCCACCCCGCCCCCCCTGTCCCCCACCTTGATGGAGCACTGCACTGTGCCACTCTGAGACTGTGTACCTGGGACTATGCCGTCCCTGCCCTTGAGCCTGTAATTGGAAACCCTTCCCAACATGCGAGGGGGCTAGGCTATGACTGCCCCGCCCCCGTCCCTGTACCCCAAAGGAAGGATAAGGAAGTCTTCCAGGTCACTCTGACCACTTGCCTGTTCCCTGACCCTGCAGTATGACACATGCTTGCTGCAGCAGTCTCTAAGGTAAGACAGGGCACAGCAGCGGTTAGGGTCCTGAGTTAGGCACATCCTCTTTCTACACCACATTTGCTATACACCCGCTTTGTCTTCAGAGATTGTGTCAGGAAGGTGAGTATCAAAGAATGGGTGGTCATCAGGACAAAGAGTTCTTGTATTAAGGTAGGCTTTGAGTAGAGGCCCAAAGTCCATCTGCTATCTTAATACTTTTGAAAAAAATCGGTCATTAACCCCCCCCCCCGCCCCAATGCAGCTAGCACTCCCCTGACCCACACTGAAAACCTCATTGGTGGTCAATTCTGACACATAATGATCTTTACAGGAGCACACAGCCTCTGCCTTCTGGTGCAGGGTGACTGGTAGGTTTGAGACTTCTACCTTGCGGTCAGTGGTCCATGATTTCACTGCACAGCGCCACCAGGGCTTCTCTCTGACTTCTGCAGGGTTGACAACCACTCCCTCTCAACTCAAAGGTAACTGGGTTAGCAGGTTCTGGCACCCATTCATACCCTCATCACCACACCTCCCGTTGCTCTGTCCAAAGTCAAGTGACAAAAATATAGGTGACCAGTTCCCGCAGCTTGCTGGGCCTTGGCTCGACACTGAAAGTCCCCTTGTTGTCTTGGGAGTCGGGTAAGTCAAGCGGGTTTTTGACACATGGCAACCTCACATGACAGAGTGGACCGTCCTAGGTCTTGGTCAGCAGCGGTCTGTCCATACGAGAAAGTGGAGCTGTCCACTCCTGTAAAGGTGACAGTGTTGGATCCCCTGGGGCAGTTCAGCTCTGTCCTATTGGGCTGCTATGACTCAACATTGACCGTAGGGCTGATTTGTTTGGTTTTGATAATGGCTCATTTGTGATGAAGAATACAACTTTCCTCTAGTTCTTTTAATGCTTATCTCCTCTCCTCCTCCCTCCCACTATCATGATTCCAATTCTACCATACAAATTCAGCTAGAACAGAGGATATACACAGGGACATATAGGAACCAGAAACAAAGGGAATCCAGGACAGGTGAACCCTTCAGGACCAGTGCTGAGAGTGCCAATACCAGGAGGGTAGAGGAAGGGGAGGGTAGAAAGTGGGAACTGATTTCAGGGATCTACATATAATCCTCCACTCAGAGGATGGGCAACAGAAAAGTGGGTGAAGGGAGATGTTGGATGGTGTAAGACTTGGCAAAATAATAATAATTTACAAATTATTAACGGTTCCTGGGATGGGGTGGGGGGAAATGAGGAGCTGATACGAAGGGCTCAAGCAGAAAGCAAATGTTCTGAGAATGATGATGGCAACAAATGTACAAATGTGCTTGACACAATGGATGGATGGATGGATAGATGGATGGATTGTGATCAATGTTGTGTGAGCCCCCAATAGAATGATTACTAAAAATGACTTGTGTGCTTTAAAAATCTTTGCAGATAAGACCTCAGGACACATGGAATCCAGGAACAGGAAAGGGAGTAGCAATACCAAGGGGTTAGGCAGGAGATAGGGAGGGGAGGGGAAGAAAAGGGAACCAATTGCAACGATCCACACATAAACACACACACACACACACACACACACACACACACACACTCCTCCAAGGGGGTGAATAACAGAAACTGTGGGAAAAGGGAGACAGCGGTTGGTGTAAGATATGAAAATAGCAGTAATTGATTGATTTAGTGAGGTGCCACAAAGGGGGGGGGAAGGGGAGAAAAGAGGAGCTGATACCAAGGGCTTAGATAGAAAGAAAAGGCTTCAAAAGCAATGATGGCGACATGTACAAATATGCTGGATGCAATTGATGTAGGGGTACAATAATCTTTTAAGAAAATAATAAATATACCCCGGGGGCTTCAGGCACTGAAGTGGGTTGCAGAGTGAAAAAAGAAAAAAAAAGAAAATAATAAATAAAAAATAGGTAACAGGAGCAGGCTTCTAAGTCTTTCTCCTGTGAGGCCTCTGGATGGGCTTAAACAGCTAACTCCCCGCTTCTCTCAAACCAAACTCACGGCCCTGCAGTCGATGCCAAGCCTGTCACAAGGACAGGGCAGAACCTGTGGGCTTCTGACAGGAGTGGAAAGCCTCATCGTTCTTCCGTGGAACGACTGGTGGTTTCGAATTGCTGGCCTGAAAGTTAGCCGGCCAACCTGTCACCACAACGTTAGTGACCAGCAGGAGACAGTCAGCTCCCATTCTTGAGTCAGAAGAGAACTGGGCTTCCGAGGGGTTTCAAGGGCTGCTTTGCAGGGAGGGGTGTTCAGGCAGATCGGAAAGCCTTTCTTCGGGGCAACCCCAGGGGTGTTATGGTTACATGTGATCTGTGATTTGCCTGGTCGGCAGTTCAAAACCTCCAGCAGCTCCAGGGGAGAAAGACTGGGTTTTGTCCTCCCACAAACGGTGACAGTCTCAGAAACCCATAGGGCCGTCCCTGTGAGTCAGCAGTGACATGATAGCTGTGAGTCGAGTGAGCTTCTTCTGGGGAGCCCAGGTGGCGGAGTGGCTTATGCATTGAGCCGCTAACCACAAGGTCCGTGGTTTGAATCTACCAGTCGCTTTTTGGGGGGAAAGATGAGGCTGTCTACTTCGGTAGCAGTCTTGGCTCAGATTGACTCAAGGGCAGTGGAAAGAGCTATGGTGACGAGTTGTAGCTTCTAACTGCAAGGTCAGCAGTTCTAAACCACCGGCCATGCCTACTCTGTCCTAGAGGGTGTTCAGCAGTTCTAAAGCACTAGCCATGCCTACCCTGTCCCTATGAGTCAGAATTGACTAGATGGTAGTGATTTTTCTTCAGGTGTGGGAGGGTGGGGAGTGGTCCCGCTGGGTGATCTCAAACCCCCAATCTTTGAGCCAACAGCTGAGCTCAGTTCCCATTTGCACGGGTTCTGTGCTTAGTGACCGGGGGTGGCATGTAAAGCTTTGCTCTCCGCCCCCCACCTCCCCAGCCCGCGCCTGTTTTCCATTCTGCCTCTCCACTCTCTTCTGAATCAGCCGCTTCTGTCTCTGAGGTCCCAGGAGAGGCGGCCTGTCCCACGCTTTCTGCGGATTTCCCCAGTGCCCAGAGCTGTGCGTCGGTCTCTGCCGGCCCCTTATCTCCCCTTGTCTTCTTGTGGGAGAGGAGATTAAAGTAATTCTTACGGCTGCCTCTCGCGCTTGGCGGCGACCGGGCCCCGGCCTCCTCCTGCCGCCTCCCCCTGGCCCAGCCAGATAAAGGGTTAGGCCCAAGCACATGTCATTTTCTTCGTGTGAAATCAATATTCAGCAAAGTTTATCTGCCCGACATAGCAGGAAGTGCTAATTTCATCCGCGTCAATTATTGTGATGAATGTTCATAATGCCCAGGGTGTGAGGAGAAGATAAAAGAATTACCGGGAGCAAGCGAGTGCACACACGCACCACGCACACGCCCGCCAGCCCGCCGGCTCACGCCGACGCACACGCAGGCCTGGGGCAGGGCCCGGCCGAGTGTGACAGCTGGCCCGGCCTCGCGGTCACTGGCCACTCCAGAGACTGGGGAAGGAAGCGTCTGGAGCACGGCGTGGAGCCTTGCATTTTTTTTTTTTTAAGGATAGAGCAGCGATTCCCAGGTGAGGGCCACGTGTGTCCTCCTGGTCCCCCGGGGGACCTTGGGCAATGTCTGGCTGCTTTGATCAGAGCGCGTTGTTCAACAAGCGGCGGCTCGTTGAACAAGGGCAGGGGTGTTGCAGCCGACAATGCGCTTGACAGGCCCGCGGCAAGGGACAATGCAGCCCCAAATGTCAGCCGTGTTCAGGCGGTGCAGAAACCTCAGCCCAGGGTGGCTCTTGGAGCCCTGGTGGGGCCGTTGTGATGCGTTTGGACTGCTAACCACAGGGCCAGCGGCTGAGAAGGATGAAGCTTCCTACTCCAGGAAAGAACCGCAGCTTCTGAACCCCACAGGGGTGGTTCTATCCTTGCAGGGGTCCTCAAACTTTTTAAACAGGGGGCCAGTTCACAGCCCCTCAGACCGTTGGAGGGCCAGACTCTAGTTAAAAAATAACAAACAAAAAAACAACAACAACAAAAAACTAGGAACAAATTCACTGCAGGCCTGGGATGAGTCGGCTGCTAAGCAGGACAGGCAGTGGCAGCAAAAACACCCGGGGGCCGGATAAATGTCCTCAGAGGGCCACATGTGGCCCACAGGCCATCGTTTGAGGACCCCTGAGTCTCTGTGACTCAGTATGGACCCATCCCATCAGGATGACCAAAGACTAATGTCACTGTCGTTAGGGGCCCTTGATGGCAAGGTGGGGCCACATCTCAAACCCACCCCAAGAAGTCCACTCGGACTCACAGTGACCCTCCAGGACAGAAGAGAAGGGTCCCCGTGGGTTTCCCAGACTGTCACAGTTTAGAGGAGTGGCAGGCCCAGTCTTTCTCCTGAGAAGCTGCTGGGGGTGGTTTTCTCACCTGTCAAATGGGAGCCAGACGGGGTCCCTTGTTCTGTGGTGCATAATGTCATCATGTGTTGGGTGGGTGAGACCCACCAGGACAAAGAGGAAAAGCAGACCACACCATGGAGGGGGGCTGGGTCAGGGCCCCCAGAGCCCCATCAGGAAGACGGACTGGCCACATCTGAGTGGTAGCGGTTGCCCGATTCCCTGGTGCTGTGAACACTGCCAGATGACATCACTGGACACGGAGGCAAGGAAAGAGACGTAGAAACTCCTTGTCAACAGAGGCAAGTCGCTTCAAGAGGACAGACACCATGGAGTAGGATGCAATCGCCAGACGGGGGAGAGAGGGGGGAGCGCTGATGTTTTGCTGGTTTATTTAGAGACACCCCCCACTCCCCTCCCAAGGTGCCCTCGGTTAGCTCACGAGTCCGCAGAACACACAAGCTGGAGGGTTCCGTGGCTGGGTCCAGGCCTTGGCCGACTGGGGTGCAGAGAAGCCCTCTGGGAATGTAGCCGTCCTTACACAGAGGGAGCCCTGGCGGCTGTGGTGACACGTTCGTCCCGCTGCTGACTGCAAGGCCAGCGGTTCCACACCAGCAGCCTCGCCTTGGGAGAAAGCCGAGGCTTTTTACTCCGCTGCGTCAAGAATCTCCATCTCAGAAACTCTCCAGGGACAGATCTACCCTGTCCTAGAAGATCGCTCCGGTCAACCCGGGCTCGAGGACAGCAACTTTGGTGTTGAGCTGTTACCCTATGCAGAAAGGAGTCCCCGTGGTCCAGTTGGCTAGGCATGCCCTGGCCAACGGAGAGGCTGGTGGTTCAAACACACCTGGCGCCTGCAATGAGCACATGGGAACCTGCAGCCGGAGTCGACTTGACGACCGCCTAACAACAGCATCCTTAAGGTTGGCCTCCTGCCTGTCAGGGCCAAGAGCCGCCTGTGTTCCCTCTGGAGAAAGATGTGGCTCGTAAGCCCTGTCAAGACTTACTCTACAGCCCTGGAGACTCTGTTGGGCTCCTGCGGGTGGGGACCACCTCAGCAGCAGTGGGTGGGTCTTTATGCTATCAGCATCCGCCTCTCTCCATGACCTTGTTCTGCACGTACCTATCATTCAAACCGCTCCAATGCACCCTGGCTTGCAACAGCCCCAGGTTCAAACCCACCACCTGCTCCATCAGGAGTCAGATGGGGTACCAGTGGGATGTCCGGTTCACAGTTCCCATGAGAATGTGACTCCTATGCAGTCGAACTGCCCCTGTGGGTTTCTGAGACCGCTGGTCTTATCAGGAGCAGAATGCCTCATCTTTCTTTCTGGGAGTGACTGGTGGATTCGAACTGCCGATCTTGAATGTAACCTAGACTCGGACCTGCCAATTAGACTTCCTGCCTATGACCCTCCTTGGTAGTTATGGTGATCTCTGGGCAGCCAGACTGCTGCCGTGGCTGCCATCCAAAGGGCCTTTGTCAACATGACGTCACCCATGCCACGCTTGATTGGCAGCCGCACATCCACTCAGACCAAAGGGGAGAGACATAGACCTCCCTTTGTCTACACCTCTCGGCGGAAGGATTGTCAGAGAATTGGGGTGGGGGGGATGTGTGACAGCCCCCATATAAAGTAGCCCATTAGCGCCCAGGACCTAGCCACCTTATCTTCATAGCTATTGAGGTCACACAGCCAAATGGACCATGTGTCAAGGATGAGAGACTCTGGGGGCGATGCCCTGCCCCTCCCAGTCTGCTTAACATCCCTGGTATCTGCCTCCTCCAGGGGAAATGGCCCATCTTCCAACAAAAGTTAGCAGCCCGTTCTTTCTGAAAAAAAAATGTGTATATATATACATACATACATACATACATATACACACACACACATATATTCTTTTTACCATGTCTCAAAGGAGGCTCCTTTTCCAGGAGGGAATGCAGTGTGTCGATCCCATAATATATGGTGTTGTGAGCAGATGTCATGATATTATATGATAAAATATTATGAGCAGATGATAAGCTATTTATTATGAGCAGGTGATAGATGACGCCATATTATGATTATGGATGATGATGTATCGCGGATCCCGGCAGCTGTGGAGGGATGATGCACGCACGCACGCAGGCACACCCGGTCTGATTTAAGAAGTCCCCGAGACTCCCCCGGCCGGTGGTTGGCTCTGCCAATCAAAGTCTCTTCTGCCGAGCGGGCCAGAGGATCAGAAGTCTTCAATCCTGAGGACTAAGCCTTGTGTGGATTTGGGATTCCTGGGGATTTGAGGCCCGGGGGCCACACATTCTAAGCAAAAGCGCTACTTACCCTGGGTTCTGGGGTCTGGCAGGACTTGTCCTCGGATTCGTTGGCAGCATCCGTACTTTTGGGAATGAAATTGCTGTGGGGAGGCGGTGGGTTCCAGGCCGGCGGGGAACAAGCTGGATATCCTCATAGTCTCAAAACTAAATTATAAGGCACCGAGCTGCACTCAAGAGGGACGAGTGGAGAGGAGGGACAGGCGCCTTCAGAAGTTCGTTCTGTGGGGGCAGCGAGCTGGTGAATGCCAGTGCAAACTCTACAGCTAAACAATCAGTCGACATCCATTTCCAGGGACCCCGGCACCCACCAGAGTCTGGAGATCAGCGGTTGCAGACCTGAGGAGCTCTGGTGGCATTGTGGGTGACAAGCAAAACCAGCAGTTCAAAACCTCCAGCTGCCCCAGGGAGAAAGACGAGGCTGTCTATTCCTGTGAAGAGCAACAGTGCAGAAACCCACAGGGCAGTCCTACCCTGGCCTATGGGGTCACAGTGAGTGGGAATCAACTCAGTGATAGAGAGGGTTCGGTTTGTTTGGGGGGAAGATTTAGGGTAAATGAAGGATTTCAAAATCGTGACATTAGTTCCCCTCCCTGTTCTTTAAGCTTCCGTTGATCATAACCCACAAGTTAGGCTTCTGAACCTAGGGTAGGGGGTGGGTAGGGGGAGGGGTCTGTCTTACTGATTCTCACTACAGTGGAGGTGGTTGCCTTTCAGTGACCCAAAGTCAGGGTCCAAAGGCGTAGTCCTGGTCCATCTCAAACTTTTCTGGACCCCTGGGTCCATCGAAGACAGAGCTTCTCAACCTCCTCGTGCTTGATATCTGAGGATAGAGAATTCTTTTCTTTTTCGTGGGGAGGGAGCGCCGTCCTGTCTGTGCATTGTAGAACACTCTATAGCACCTCTGGTCTCTATCCATT
>PVJH01046007.1:0-12060 GCA_004026705.1 Nesogale talazaci | reverse complement strand
ATGATACTCAGTGAAGGGATTGCAATGCATGAATGGAAACAAAGTGTGACTCATTGTGGCATGTAAAACCATGACTTTTTCTTTAAATCTTCAACAACTTCACATTGAAAAGATTAGAAAATGACAAGTAAATCTGACTTTGGTGATGGGGGAAAATGTTTGGAGTATACAACAGTCCTTTGAACTGTACATTTTAAATGGATGGATTATATATTAGATTAACTATACCTCAATATAATCTCCCTCTTTAAACAAGCAAACATATCAGGAAATTTCATAGAAAAATCCAAGATCAAGGTTAACTATTTCTTTATTTTTAATAAATCAGTTTATTGGGGGCTCATACAACTCCCATCACGATCAGTACGTACGTCAATTATATACATACCACATTTGCACACCTGCTGCCATCATCACCCCCAAAACAGCCTCCCTCCACTTAGGTCCCCAGCTCCCCCATGAACCCTTAATAATTTACACACTGTTACTACTTTTTCCTTTTTTTATTACTTTTATATATCGTACTCTGTCCGATGTGTCCCTTCACCCACTTCCCCACTGTCCGTACTCCAGAAAGGTTATATGTAGATCCCTGCAATTCGTTCCCCCTTTCCATTCCACCTTCCCTCCACCCTCCCAGCATCACTATTCCCACCACTAGTCCTGAAGGGATCATCTATCCTGAATTCCCCATTTTTCCAGTTCCACTATACATCCCCTGGTCTAGCTGGATTTATAAGGTAGAATTGGGATTATGATAGTGGGTGGGAGGAAGCATTTAAGAACTAGAGGAGGGGCTGAGCCCCGGTGGCGTAGTGGTTGAGTGCGGGACTGTGGCCCACTGGTTGGGCAGTTCAAATCCAGCAGCAGCTCTCCAGGAGCAAGGCTGGGCCTTCCACTCCCACCAGAGGGCAGTGATGCCCCCCTCCAAACAACAACAACAAAAAAGAACTTGAGGAAAGTTGCATACTTCATTGTTGCCACACTGTACCTTGACTAGCTCATCTCCTCCCTGTGACCCCTCTGCAAGGGGATGTTGTGTCACCTATAGATGGACTTTGGATCCCCAACAAGTACTCCCCCTCATTTATAATGATACAATTTTTAGTTCTTTGATGCCTGACACCGGATCCCTTCAACACCTCATGGTCACACAGGCTGGTGTGTTTCTTCCAGCTGGTAGGTTTTGTTGCTTCTGAGCTAGATAGCTGCTTGTTTATTTAAAAGCCTTTAAGACCCCAGATGCTATATCTTTTGATAGCCAGGCACCATCAGCTTTCTTCACCACATTTGCTTATGCACCCATTTGTCATCACTGATCATATCAGGAAGGTGAGCATGCAATGTTATGATTTTTAATTCTTGAAGCCTGATAACTGATCCCTTTGATACCTCGTGGTCCCACAGCTGGTGTACTTCTTCCGTGTGGGATTTGTTGCTTCTGAGCTAGATGGCCATTTGTTTATCTTTAAGCCTTTAGATGCTACATCTTTTGATAGCTGGGCACCATCAGCTTTCTTCACCACACATGCTTATGCACACATTTGCCTTCAGTGATCGTGTTGGGAAGGTGAGCATCATGGAATGCCAATTTAATAGAGCAAAATGTTTTTGCACTGAGGAAGTAATTGAGTGAAGGTCCAATGCCCATCTGCTGTCCTAATACTAACCCTGTAAGTATATGCATGTCGAGCTATTTCCCCATCATCCTATATAAATACAAACTTAATTATTTCAATGTATTGCAGCTCTCAGCTGGCATTTCTTCATGTGAAAACTAGTCAACATCTGAGTTGACTAGTGGTTGACCCCCTTTGTCGTGGCTTTACATGATTTCACATGTGTACTCATTTGTGCTACCTATTAACTTTTGCAAGTGTCTTCATTTTGAACCCATGTCCAGGGTTAAGTCTTCTATGTGTTCTCTACCACACACCAACATGTTGTTGAACCCTAGAGTCAGACAGTTCAGATGCTCTGTCTTTCTTTTACTAGTTCTGTGGCTTTGAGCAGGCCACTTAACCACTAAATGCACTTCCTCTTCAATAAAATCCCAAACCAAAATTACTGCCATTAAGTTGATTCTGACACATAGTGACCCAACAGAACAGAGGAGAACTGCTACTGTGGGTTTCCAAGACTGGAACTTTATTGGAGTAGAAAACTTCATCTTTCCCCTTGTAGCAGCAGGTGGTTTCATGCTGCTGACCTTGTGGTTAGCAGCCCAATACCTAACCACTTCTCCACCAGGGATCTTCCTCTATGAAATCATGTAGGAAAATGTTCTCTATCAGGCAAAAGGAGTAAGTATGATAGCTCTTTGTAAATAATGAGTTGCTATTCATATGCAAAGTATGTCATACAATATTTGCTTTAAACCTCGTTTAATGTATGCTTCATTTTTTATTTAACTATATTTCATTTATTATTTTGATTGGAATTCTGAGGAAATTACTTTTTTTCTGTAAGAGAGAGTTTTATATCAAAGAGTAATTGAATATATATATATATATATATATATTCGTGTGTGTGTATGTGTGGCATCACTGCCCTGGTGGGAGTAGGAAGCCCAGCCTTGATCCTGGAGAGCTGCTGCTGGATTTGAACTGTCAACCCTGTGGGCTGCAGTCCTGCAATCAACCACTATGCCACCAGGGCTCAGCCGAGTAATTGTATATTAAGGAAACATCCCAGCCCAGTCCAGATCAAGTCCATCAGTCTGATACTGGTCTATAAATTTCTCTTCAGACTCACATAACACATGCAATGACACTGAATGCAGGAAGATCGCAGGCCTGTGCTTGGAAAGTCTTGTGAATCCAATGGTGGTGGAAGCACTTCCACTCTGGCATGGGTCTCCTCCCTATGGCTCTTCCCTCTCTAGGGCTCTGGCTTCATCAGCGTAGCTCCATGTGGCTTGTCAGCAGAATTGTCTCACAGAAAGTGTATGTTGTCCCGCCTCCAGGGAGGAAGAAGGAGTCCCCAGAATCTTCAGGAGAAGGCCACATCCACCCAGAGGCTTCATTGGTTATAACCTGATTGACAGGTTAGACTCCACCGCTTCCTCAAGTTGACAGTAGATTATGTAAATGCCACAGTGTACTTCTGGTAAGAAGTACAATCAGAATGTTCTGTAGAAGCAAGGATGGCAAGACTTCCTCTTGTAAACTTTGGACATGCTTTCAGGAGAGATTAGTATCTCCTGGACCGTCATGATCTCAACAGCCAGGTCTGTGCACAGCATGGACCAGGAGGGCAGGAGAGGCAGGCAGAAGGGAGGCCCATGAATATTGCAACCAAGACTTAGGGGAATGATAGGAAATTCATTTTTAAAGGATTTAATTTTTTAAAATTAATGATGCACTTACATAGTTCAGAAGTTAAAAAGGTATAGAAAAGATGATCTCCCCTTGTCTTCTTTCACCTAGTCCCAAATATGTTCATTTCCAGTGTATTTTTACAGACTTTTAAAATACATATGCAAGCAAATCTTAAGTTGTTGCTGTTGCTTTTAGAAGGATAAACTTGATATGTAATTGTAAAAGTTTATTTTGTATGATAGTTTCTGTATTACTGAAAGCATTATTATTATTATTGCAACGATAGGAAATTTAAAGAATCTCTTGATTCAGCAGCCCTATAACAATTACTGATACTTGCCAGGATATTCTTGACCTTTTTACCACCATATTTCAAACTATCTAACTCAGTAGTATCAAACATACTCATCTTGACTCCATTGTTGTTACTTTATCCATTACAACCTTTTTTTGGGGGGGCATCACTGCCCTCTGGTGGGAGTGGGGGACCCAGCCTTGCTCCTGGAGAGATGCTGCTGAATTTGAAACACCAAGCCAGTGGACTGCAGTCCCATACTCAACCACTACAGCACCAGGGCTCAGCCCCCATTAGAACCTTAATAATAAAGTCCATGGGAAGAATAGTATAATGACATTTTCCTTCCTCAGTGGAAAGCAATCTAGAAGGATGACAAGTCTACAGATTGCATTTTCCAAGGATGAAACCTGAATGGAACACTGGCTTCAAAAATTGGCTTGACCCATGATATGTGATTTACTTTTTTACTTATCTTGTCATTCACTCTTGTTTTTCTACCCTTGTCTCATGGTTGTGTGAGCTTGGTGGGAGGTCTTTGATGTCATACCATTCATTCTACCTCCCTAATCTATTTGGTAATGCTTTACTATTCTTAATATACTTTAATGATTCCGTCTTTAAAAGATACATTCTCTTTTGACAAACATTCCCCTCCAACCACCACTCTATTTCTCTAATACTCTTCACAAAACTTCTTGAAGAAAATTTTCTTACTCATTGTCTCTTCTCCTTAATTTCACATTCTCTCTTCAGCCCACTGCAGTCATGCTCTCATGGATATCAATCCACTTTATTCTAGATCAGCAAATACTTTCTAACCCTACAAGCACCTCTGGGGCCTCATCTTTCTTGCCCTTTCAGTGACATTGAACAAATTGGCAACTGATCCCTTTTCTTAATATCCTATTTACTGCCTTCTGAGATGGCTCAGTTTCTTAATTTCCCTCCTACTTTATTGATCATCTTCCTGAGTTATCATGTGGGACTGCCTCAGAGCTCAGTACAATTTATACTCTTTGGGTAATATTATCCAACCTAGGACTTATACAGACGATTCCTATATTTCCACCTGTATCTGTAATCACTCTCTCTCACTTGAACTCCAGACTTGGATGACGAGCTGCCCATTTAGCATTCTACCTGGACACCTGAAAGGAATCGCAAATGTAGCATCAAAGACATTACCCTGGCTTCTTGTCTGGCCCATTCCCCGAAATGTTCTCTAGTCTTCTTTTCAATAAGGAATAACACCAGTGACCTACATTCTCAGGTAAAAATTCTGAGTTATTTTTGACTCATCCCTTTTCTCCTGCCCAGGATCCAATTTATTAGCCATTCTAAAAGAAGAGGCAAGAGCCTTCAATCATACCTGCTTTTGCTGCCATATGTTTCCTTGCAGCCCATGTGGAGCATTTCACATCACTCCTTTTGCTGTTGTCATCACGTGCCTTTGAGCCTGCTCCGACTTGTGGAGACCCTATGGACAACAGAACGAAACACTTCCGACTTGTGGCACCCCCCAGTTGTGCTTGTGGTTGAGCCCATTGAGGCAGCCCCAGTGTCAATCCAGCTTGGTGAAGGTCCTCCTCTACTTTACCAAGCATGAGGTCTCTTTCCAGGGATAAGTCTCTCCTGATAGCATATCCGAAGTACATGAGATGTAGTCTCACCATCATTGCCTTGAAAGAGCATCCTGGTTGGACTCTTCCAAAGGAGATTTGTTTGCACATCAAAAGACTTCATCAGAAGAATTAAAGGAGAACTCCATATTGGGAATTTCTTTTTACCAATGACACAGTGTTACCAAAATCTGCGGAACTCTACACTCTACACCTCACCACAAGAAAACAAATGACTCAATTAAAAAGTGGTGTGGCGGTCATGTGCTTATGTTAATTTCATGATTGAGATGTAGGGGTGGAATCTAGTCTGTTAATCTGGAGATAGCCATTGAGTAGCCAATGAGGCCTCCGAGTGGGCATGGCTTTCTCCTGAGACTTCTGGGAAATCTCGCGATATTTCCCTGATGGAGATGAGAAGCTATCTCCCCAGTTGTTGGGAGTTAGTCTCAGAGACAACAAACTACAGACAAGACAAGATGGCAGTGTCCCAGGAGCTGGAAGAGCCAGAGAAGAAGCCACATGGCCTTACCCTTAGGGAATCAGACCTCCCACTGATCCGTGACTTCGTGAGTTGGAAGGAGACTATAGACTGGTATTGGGCATATGGGCAAATATCGGACTTATGACTTTAAACTAGACTGGGTTGGGATGCTTTCTCAATGTTCCATTTCTTTTGTATATAAACCTTTTCATTATATCCATATGTGTGTCTATGAGTTTGTTTCCCTAGTCTACCCGGACTAACACAAGTGGGCAAAAGACAACCCAAAAAAGCTCACCTAAGGGGCTGAGCCCTGGTAGTGTAGTAGTTGTGTGCAGGACTGCGGCCCACTGGGATGGAGGTTCAATTCCAGCAGTAGGGCTGGGCCTCCTACTCCCACCGCCGGAGAGCAGTGATGCCCATAAAAAAAAACAACCAAAAACAAAAAAAAAAGTTCACCTAAAATGGCACTCAAACCTTTGAAAGAATGCTCATAATCATTAGCCACCTGGGAGATGAAAATTACAACTGTGATTAGTTGCTACCATATACGCACAGTGATAGTCCAATTAAAAAATAGAAAACAGCAAATGCTGGTGAGAATGTCGACAAATTGTTACTCACATACACTGTTGGTGGACTTGTAAACCCATACAACCACTATGGAAAGCGATAAGGCACTACCTAAAACAACCAGGAATGGAAATCCCATAAGATGAAGAAATACCTCTACTTGGGCATCTACATCAAAGAAATGAGACAGAATACCAACAGATGTATGCTCTCCCATGATTTTTGCAGCACAGTTCACACTAGCAAGAAGCTGTAAACAGCCCAAGTGCCCAACAGTAGAAGAAAGGATAAAGGAACTATGGGACATACACACAATAGGATACTAGGTTCTTGTGTTAATTGCCATCAAGTTGCATCTTCCCTGTAGCGGCCCTGTGCACAACAGAATGAAACACTGCATGCCCCTGCCCTATCTTCACAATTGCCCAATGCTGCGAGCCCCTTGATGCAGCCACTGTCTGTGTCAAACACATCTCTTTGAGGACCTTTGTCTTCTTGCCACCCCATTCACTTAACCAAATATGATTTCCTTCTCCAGGGACTGAGCTCTCCTGACAATATGTCCAAAGAATGTAAGGCAAAGTCTTGCCATTCCAAGGAACACTCTGGTCTTACTTCTTCCAATACAGATCAGTTTGTCCTTTTAGCTGTGCCTAGCACTTTGCGCATTCTTCTCCAGCAACATGTCAAATGCATCAAGTCTTCTACAGTCTTTCTTATCCAATGCCCTATCTTTATATGAATATGATGCAAGGAGAATAATAGGGCTTAAGCCAGGCACACCTTAGTTTTCAAAGTAATATCTTTTCTCTTAATTATAAAGAGGTTTTGTGTAACAGATATACCTAATGCAATGTCTTTTGATATCTTTTCCTCTCCCTCTTTTTAATCTCTTGACTACGCTTCCAAGAACATTGATTGTGGATCCAAGTAAGATGAAATCCTTAATAACTTCAAGCTTTTATCCACTTATAATTATCATGATGCAACCTACTGGTCCAGTTGTGAGGAATTTGATCTTCCTTAGGTTGAGTTGCAATCCATCCCGAAGGCTGCAATCCTTGATCTTCATTAATCAAATGCTTCAAGTCTTCCTCACTCTCAGCAACCAAGGTGGAGTCGTCTGCATCCCTCAGGGTGATGGACTGTCAGCTTGTTCTTTTTGGAACAATGACTCTGTGTATTCTTTCTATCTTTTCTTGATACTTCCTGGATCAGTCAGTATTTTGTCTAGAGGATCTCTCAAAATTGCAATCCAAGGCTTCAATTTTTTTCTTGTTTTTCACGTTTAGATATGCTGAGTGTGTTCTTTCCTTTCGTTTCTCTAATTCTAGGCCCTTGCACATTCTGTTATAATATTTGGCATTGTCTTCTCAATCTGCCCTTTTAAAATTTCTGTGGAGTTACTTCATGTTTTCTTCTATTTGCTGTAGCTATTCTACAATGTAGAGCACGTTTCAGAGTCTTTTCTCACATTCACTTTAATCTTTTAGTTCTTTTCTATCTTTCAAGTGACCTTATGCGTTCTTCATGAATGATGACCTTGGTGTCCTCCACAGCTCGTTACGTCTTCTGTCATGAGTGTTCAGTGCATCGTCTGTTCTTGAGACGGTCTCAAAGTGCAGATGCGATAGACTTAAGTTCACATTTGACTCTTGTGGAGTAGTCTGCAGCCTTAAAAACCAGTGACAAGGGCTGAGCCCTGGTGGCCTAAGTGGTTGAGTGCGGAACTGCAGCCCGCAGGCTTGGCGGTTCAAATCCAGCAGCGGATAGGTAGCGCCCATGATCACCAGAGGCAGTGATGCCCACAAAAAACAAAACAAAAAAAAAAAACAGTGACCAAAGCATGAAACACCTCATGATAATGGAAGGACCTGAAAGCCATTATTCTGAGTAAAGTTGGTCAATCACAAAACAAGCAAATATTGTAGAAGCCCACTACTATAGGGAAAAAACACCAAGATGCAGGTAGGCTTCTACTCTCAAGTTGCATAGACTTCTCCCAGACAAAAAAATGGAGATCCTAGCTAGTCTCCCTAACACAGAAGTGGAGATCCTATCTAGAGTCCCAAAACTAGATATCATTCCTCTGATATAAGGGGGTACCCCCAAACCAGGAATTTCTACCCCCCCAAAGCTATGTATTTAAATTTTTTACAAAACAACCTCATCACTCTTAAGTACTCTCCATTATACATAATACATTTGTCAAATTTGCAATTCCATTCTTGGAAACATTTTTCAAACTCATCTGTTTGTATAGCTGTGTAAGTCTGGGTTGACTAGAGAAACAAATCTCAAATCTCATATACACACACACACACACACACACATATATATATATATATATATATATGCTTTATATCAAAGAGTAATTGTATATTAAGAAACGTTCCAGCCCAGATCAAGTCCATAAGTCTGATATTAGCCCATATGTCTATAACTTCCTCTTCAGACTCATGCAACACTTGCAGTGATGCTGAGGGCAGGGAGATTACAGGCCAGTGGGTGAAAAGTCTTGTGGACCTAGTGGCGGTGGATGTATCTTAGCACTGGCATGGGTCTCCACGTGGCACCTCCACCTCCCCTAGCTGCCAGCGGCAGGAGTTCCATGTGGCTTGTCATAGGAATGTGTTGGAGAGAGAGAATGTGTCTGGCTTCCAGTGAGCTGTTTCTTTCTTTTATACCTTCAAATAAGGTCATCAGGCTGCAACCTGATTGACAGGCTAGACTCTACCTCTTTGTAAGTTGACAGATTATATAACTGTCACAATGGCTGACAGCACCTCCCTAGTTTTTTGTAAAAATTAATTAATTAAAAAAAATCATTTTATCCCTCCCTAGTTTTTTCCTTCACCCTTTCTATGCTGTCCCATCACTGTTCTTTCATGCCCCTCTTCTTTCACAGAAACAAAAAGAAGTTGCATGGCGCAAGATTAGGTGAGTCAGATATGTGGGGCAAGAGAGGCAAACAGTTTTTTTGGCCAAAAACTGGTGCACTGAAATGGCTGCGTGAGCAGGTGCATTGTCGTGCTACAAAACCAGTCCCCCATCTGCCACAATTAGGTCTTTTTTTGCACACCATTACACATTCTGTTCAGAACCTCTAAAGAGAATGCTCAGTTAACCGTCTGACCTAATAGAACAAACTCCAAATACACTATCCCCTCACATGAAAAAAACCAAATGAGTATCAGGTGTGTGGTTTTTTTTAAGGGGGGGTACCACCTAGTATAATTTAAAGTGACACACAAAAGTTTTATCTTACTGTCTTGTGACTTAAGGTGCTCTTTCTCATTTTATTATTATTTTTTTATTTTATTATTTCTTGTCACAGGGAATGATCTTCAGGATGTTGATATTTGTGTTTCTCACTTATAAGAGGCTAAGTCAAAAAGTATTGCAACAGAATTAAAGACACTTCACTAAACAAAAATATAAAAATGTAAGGTAGTTATTTTTTCTGGACATATTTTCCATCTAGGCATATACACTCTTTGAAGGCATTGTTTCCATTTCTCTAATCCTTCTTAGATGAGTTCTGTGTTGATCAACTTACTCTCCAGTAAGTCTTTTGGCATTCTTGAGGGACTGAACTTGTGTTCCTTTTCAATGTTCTTTGGGTTTGGGGAACAAAAACAAGTCTACAGTGGCAAGATTAGGGCTGTAGGATGCATGCGGTAAGTTCTCTCTACAAAATTCTTATAGGGCAGCCTTTGATACCCTGGAAGAGCAGATACACTGCCACGATGGAACAAATTTCCTTGGGGCAACATTCTTCATCTTATTCTTACTAATGCAATTTTAAATCTACTTCTTAATTAGCCGCCATGATCCTCATGTGTCCTAAGAGAATATTTAAGGTGACTTCTTTGGAATCACAAAAAGTAGTCATTGTAAATTTCTGAGCTGATCTCTCTAGTTTGAATGTAACAGGCACAGTAGATCCCCATGGGAGCCACCCTTTTGATGGTGCCTTTATTTTCAAACCCTAACAAGACCAATGTGTTACTGAGACAGTTTGTCTGCTGCCACCCAATGATCACAGAAACAGATTTTGCTTGGAATGAACCTCTGCAGATGTGACGTGGAGGCATTCTTGTACACTGCCACTTACGTGTTGACTATTAACTGCAAAGTTGGCAGTTCAAACCCACTAGCTGCTCTTTGGGAGGAAGAGAGGTTTAGAGTTCTAAACCAGGTTGCTATGAGTCAGAATTCACTTGAGGGTAGTGGCTTTTTTTTTCTTTCCCTGAACTGGAATTCTAAAAGCAACACTTTTTTGACTTACCACCTTATGTCTTCCTATTGCCCCTAGCCTATTATTTTGTACTTCATTATGGCAATTTTTTTCCACCTCAAGTGGAATGGAAGCGGAATGAATCATACTTATTATTTCTCAGCCAGCTTCAGTTTAGCTTTTAGGGAAAGGTAGATCCAAACCTACTTTGAGGTTTCCAGTTGGGAAAATATAGTTCTCATGCTTTGCACATAACATCAGCAAATATCTATATCTATCTTCTAAGTAGAATCACAATATTCCTGAAATAGCATGGAACTTCCATTTTAATCTTCAACATAGTAGATAAAAATAAACTGATCTCTGAGTCAGCTGTGGTATGTCGAAAACCCACTAATTTCAAGCCAACTAGCTGCCATGGGGGCAAATGCCTTTTGTGACTAGGTTATTGCTATTGGAAGCAATGAAATAGATGGTTTCTACGATACTTGCCAATTTTGAGATTCTAAAAAGAAATTACTGTTGAGGAAGTGATGTCCAGTTCTTGGTTCAGTCTTCAAGACCATCAAAGGAGATTGGTCTTTAATAAGTCAATAGCGCTTCAAATCAAGTTGTCTGAAGGCGGAAAAGTCGGGTCTTCTTGAGATTACTAATTGGGTCCTTCATTGGTTTCTTCATGCTCAAGGGTTCATTGAGAAATATAGCTCATCATCGCATCTTTTACAGTTGCATCTCAGTAGTCTGGTATAAGACAGTGATGTGCACCCCTCATTGAAATCTTACCAATTATCCAGATTGTCCTATCACTAATCTCTTTCAACCCTCTTTCATTACTAAGTCATGGCCCCTTTAAAGCAGCCGCCATAGTTGAGTGGTGGGAGCAGCTGCTGGCAGAAAAGACACTTCAGGATTTGGCCTACCCTGGGCTACTCACCGCGCACGCTCAGGACTGGAGGGTTGGTGGGAAAGGAAGGCGGGGCTTATGGTACGCCTGCGCACCAGGGGCGCGCGCAAGGGGCTGGTTTAGTGATCTCTTTAAGAACCCGCAGGCGGAGGAATTTCTCTCAGAGAAAATAATCCTACTCACCAGGCCCCTTGGAGGCCATTAACCCCCCGAGTCCCGGCCCCCCCTTCCCAGGGCAGGCCCTCCAGCCCGCGCGCGCACCCTGGGGAGCTCGGGACCTCCGACCGGACGCGCGGTATCCGCCCCCTCCCCACTCTCCGCACCGGGCCCGGCCAGGTCTGGGGACGCGGCTTCGAGGCGGCAGTGCCTGCAGTGTGGGCGGGGGCCTGAGAGGTGCCGCCGCCGCCACCGCGCCGGGAGCCGCAGAGGTTCAGAGCGGGGCCCAACATGGCGGAGAGAGAGGTGGAGTCTGCCCCCCGAAAGAGGGTAGGTGAGGTGAGGCAGAACTCGGGCGGCGGGCGGCGGGGGGCGGGGCGGGGGCCGCGGCCAGGGGCTGCGGCTGGGACCGGCGAGGGGCCGTGCTCAAGCTCTCGGAGGGCTCACGGAGGCCCGGGTGGGAAAG
>PVJH01046006.1:0-12075 GCA_004026705.1 Nesogale talazaci | reverse complement strand
TGGAAGCCGGGCACCATCAGCTTTCTTCACCACATTTGCATATGCACACATTTGTCTTCAGGGATCATATCAGGAAAGTGAGCATGCAAAGATATGCTTTTGAGTTCTTGAAGCCTGATATCTCATCCCTTTGACACCTCATGATTCCACATGCTAGTGTGCTTCTTCCATGTGGGCTTTGTTGCTTCTGAGCTAGATGGCTGCTTGTTTACTTTCAAGCCTTTAAGTCCCCAGATGCTCCATCTTTTGATAGCCGGGCACCATTGAGTCATCTTTCTCTAGAATAGGCAAAAATATGGTTCTCTCCCAGTCAGTTGACCAAGTGGCTGTCTTCCAAATATCTTAACACAGGTAAGTGAGTCTATCTAGTTGCTGATTCAATTGGTTGAAGCATTTCATTAGCCCCCACTGCCTACTTTTTCATCAGTGCCTTCAGTTCAGTTTGGACCATTTACTTCAATATTATTTGTTCTCGATCATATGTTGAAATGGTTGAATGTTGTCCAATTAGTTTGGTTATAATGACTCTGTGTATTCCTTTCAATTTCATTTGATGCCCTGATATTTTCATTGCCTTATATGCATGCAAAAGTTATATGATGAATAAAATAGAATGAAGAGTTGACGCCTTTGAGTTGTGGTGTTGATGAATAATATCAAATATAATTTTCCAGAATAAATAAATATATCTTGAAAAAAGTACAGCCAGAAAACTCTTTAGAAGTGGTATGGTGGAATTTTATGTCCCAAGTACTTGGACATGTTATCAGGAAGGACCAGACCCTGGAAAATCACATCATGCTTGACAAAGTAGAGGGTCAGAGAAAAGAGAAAGACACTCAACAAGATAGACTGACCTAGCATATGCAACAATGGGGTCAAACATAGCAATGATTGTGAGGAAGACATTGGCTAAGGCAATGTTTCCTTCTGTTGAGGATTGGGTTGCTATGAGTCAGAACTGACTTCTTATCACCTAACAATAAACAACATTCCAGACTAATTCTAGAGATCTTTCTCTCACACAAAATACTCGCTGAGTGAACAAATAGAAGTAAAAAAAATCCATATAAAATACGCTTGTAAAAAGGTATTAAGAATAAAAGCATAGAAACTGGAAGAAGGAAAACTGATTTCCTTCTTCAGAACCATAAAATCTTTACAATTTATTATAATGCGCATTTGCATGTGCCATATAAAAATCCCTCTCTCTTTCTCTTTTATGGTGCTATATATATAAATAAGCTTTATAAAGTCACACCATAAATAAATTTTTTATCACAATATTAATCAAGTCTGTCTTTACAGAGCTATAGAAATTTCACAAAAAGAAAAATGAAACTCTGGGAGTTGCATAGAAAAGCCTAACAAACAGATTTGTAAGCAGCATTTTGTAAAAATATAAAACAAGTCAGAGTTGTGTTTTTTAAAAGCTCTGTTTCATAAGTAACTTTAAAAATGAAAATTAGCATGAGAAACCTCTTGATCTCTCAAACTGGCACTTTCTTCTCAAGTTCATGTTAAACATTAGTGAGCATGTAAGACATACTACTTTCTAAATATTTTCTGGTTGTCATTTTAACTTTGTGTGACAAAGATTTTTGTGCTTTTTGTGTTCTTCAATAGAGTTATGGATTCAATTTGTTCCAGACTGTTGCCTAGTAATGTTAATTGAATAGTCACTAAATATTAGTGGATTTAATAAATGTTTTAAAAACTATTCTTAACTTTTAGCTAAGTATTACAATTGCTAGGAATATGAAAGACATTAAATTTCTGTCGAGTTGGCTCTGACTCATGATGACCTTATGTAAAGCAGAATTAAACCTTGCCTGGACCAATGCCATCTTCATAACCAATAATATGTTTGCGACCACTATTTTGATTATTTTGTTCTATTTAATTGTGAGCTTTTCTCAGTTTTGATGACCTTCTGTTTTACCCTACATGATGTTGTTTGTAGGTATTGGTGTTTCCTGAAAAGCAAATGGTGTTTTCATAGTATTTTTCTCTTCCCCCAGTTTTATTGGTATATAATCCACATATCATACAATTCAATAGTTCAATCAGATCAAGAAAAGTTGTACAATCATTGTGACAGCTTTGAACTTTTCTTCATCCTTATACTCATCGCTATTAACTCCCCGTTTCCTCCTAACATCCCTTGCCATACCCCAAGGAACCATTAATGCAGTTACTGGCTCTATAGATTTACCTATCCTGGATTTCATGTAAAGAAAACATTAATTCAAAACCTTAACAACAATAGCAAATTACATTAGATAAACATTTATAGCAAAAGAAAAAATTTAAAACTTTATATATTTCAAATGGATCATAAGGGAGATGAAAGGATAGGGTGTTAAAGTTTAACCTAACTGTATCAGCAGCAATCCGTTTGCCAATTATTCTTCATGATAGCAAGGCAATTCATATTCTCAATGCACATGTGTTTTCTCTTCCCTTTAACATTCAACCCCCCCCCCAAAAAAAAAAAACCAGGAACAACTTTAAAATGGTTCAAAAGGGAGGTCAAATGATGAGATATTACATTTTAACCTATTGAAGTCTGTCATACTCAACTTTACAATGCTCCTTGACTGATAACAGGGTTATTCATGTCCTTCAACTATGACCAGAGGGGATTCACCAGCTGCTAAATCCATTTGTGAACCCAACAGGGGATTTTGGGCTTCGACTGGCATCCACAGCCTTCTGCAATTTAAGCTCTGATACCATTTCCCCCCCTTTAGATTTGTATTATATTGTTTATGATCATTGGATCACACAGGTTTGTGTGCTTCTTTCATGTGGATTTAGCGGATGCTTCTCAGAGATGACTGCTTGTTTGAAAACAAGCTTTTAAAATCCCAGAAACAATTCTTCTGATAGTCGGGCACCATCAAGTTTCTTCGCCACATTTTGCAATAACACCCCTATCTTCAGTAATATCTTAAAGAGAATGAATATTAAGTAGAGCCAGGCCATAAAATCGAATTTTTTTGACTTCTGGGAAGTTGGAGACTAATACATACCAGAAGATCTCCACAGAAATCAGCACAGGAGAGTTACCAAGATGGAAATCCCACACTACTAGGTTGCAGGAGGAACATCATAAAAATAAGTGTCACAGATCCACTAGGTTTTAAGGGGCTGCAGGCTTTTGGCTTACCTCAATGGAGGCCTGCTAGAGTTTGACTTTAGCCCCACACTGTCTCAGTCAGAGCCAGGATCATTTGGAGCCAGTGCAGGGGTTTTATCTCAACACGGCTAAAGCTTGCTGCCGCCTTGGGGCAGGGAATAAACTCTTCCAGCCTCACAGACAGGGATAAGGTCTCAGCTATATTGTTATGTTTGTTTCCCTCTCTTCTCCCTATCTCTCTACAGTCTCGGTAGGCTTAGTTGTTTTTTTCTTTTTCTTTTTCTCTTTCCTTTACTCTCACACACCACTACCAACCTCCAGACTACTGCCCTTAGCCTAAGGCTTTTATGCTTGCCCTACACCCAGCTGAGAGCGCCCCACTCTCTGCAGCATAACCCAAGGCTGGGGAAATCTCATCCAGTTTCATCAAGGGATATCCCACCCAACTTCTTCCCGGGGAAATTCCTCCTGTCTGACCTCTGCAGTGGTTAACACTTGGCTTAGGAAACCCCGCCACCTTCTTAGGGGTAAATCCTGTCTGTAGCTGGAGGAGCTCCTATCCATCCTCTGTGGTGCCATGTGACTAAGGGAACTTCCTCCTGGCTGCTGTAGAACCTAACACAACCTTAGACAGCTGAGCCAAAACTGTCCAGCACTCCATGCTGCTTTAGGAACCTCTACCCAACCTCTGCATTGATCTATCTGACCAGGCAAATTCTGCCCAACGTTCACGGTGCTCTACATGAAAGCGAGCAATGTACCAGTTTTCTGTGGCATTTCCATTGCAGTGGGCACCCTCTCATGCACTCTGTGGTGTCCCAAGCTGCTGTGGGCCAAACCATCATGGTTTCTTGTGAGATCACCATCCTTGTGGGTCCAGAACAAACCAGTCAGTGTCCCCTGAGAGAACCATTCAACTTGGCCTCCAAATAGCAGAATACTGATTGACTAGGGAAAGAATGAAGCCACAGGAGGATAAAGTGGTAGGTCGATTTCATAGTGAAATTAGCAGAAGGCAGTTAGAAGAAGCATTCCTATAAGTCTCTCAGAGAGTCAGTACTTTTCAACTCCCTGGAAAATGGCACCTGGATTCTTTAAACAATGCAACACTGACAGCAATCAGCCCCAACACCCTCAACAAAAAACAGGTGGAACAAAAGACAATGGCAGAAGATAACCCAAACCTAACAACATGTATAGAAGAAGCAGACATTGATCTGCCACAGAAAGAAATTTTCAGACTGCTGCTTGGAGGAAGATAGGATATGATGGAAACAATACAGAAAAGGTACAAAATGATAGAGGAGATAAAGTCCATCTACCAAAGGGAAATACAAGAGCTTAGGAATGAGATAACAAAAGCCAGTAGCAGACTCACAGATTTCGCCAATCGACTGGAGGAGACAGAGAACCACACCAGTGATCTAGAGGACAGCAAAGCCAACTTTAACAAACATGAACAAAAATCTAATAAGATCATTAGAGAAGCTGAAAAAAACAAACAAAACAACTAAGAGCTATGTCTGATGCATTGAAGAGGAATAACATCAGAATAATTGGATTACGAGAGGAAGACACCACAAAGAAGTCATCTACAATTGTGGAAAAATCCTTGGAAGAAATCTTTCCCTGATTAATGAATGAAAACCAGGTAACCATTCAGGAGGCTGAATGAACACCAACTAGACTGAACCCCAAGAAGAATTCACCAACGCATATAATAGTTAGACTATGCAACTTTGAGGAAAAGGAGAATATCATGAGAGCAGGTAGGAAAGACAAGCAAGCATACATACAGTTTCCAAAATAAGAACATGCTCAGACCTATCAGTGATCACGATGAAGAACAGGAGAGAGAGGAGTAACATATTCCAAAAATTGAAGGAAAAAATGCAAACCCAAGAAAACGGTACCCAGTCAAATTATCCACCAAGATAGATGGAGAGGTAAGAATCTTCCCACAAAAGGAAAAACTCGAAGTATTCATTAGAAGAAATCAAGCCCTACAAAAGATCCTTGCTGGCCCAGTATGGGCAGAAGAACAGTACTCACCAAGCATACATAAGAGACCACTACAGAGAACAGCCCTATCCAGAGGGCACCAGGAGAAAACAGCCCCCCAAGATAGCATAGGCTTAAGGGTGGAAAGAAGTCAAAAATGAAACACATGCACAGTCCACTGATAAGAAAGTGAGGTAGGAAAACACCCAACACAGGTAAAAGATGACATCTCAGAGTCCACAAAAGGATGTAATAACCCTGAATATCAAAAGACTGAACTCAGGTGTTAAAAGACAGAGGCAAGCACACTGGCTTAGAAAACACAGCCCATCAATCTGCTGCCTACAGGAGGCACATCTCAAGACTAGAGACAAAAATAGGCTGTGAATCAAAGGCAGGAGAAAGGCATAGCAAGTAACAGCAATTCAAAAAGAGCAGGGGTTGCAATACTAATCTCAGATAAAATTGATCTCAAAGTGCAAGCCATAAAAAGAGATAAGGAGGAATAATGTTCAAGGTAAGCATTTTTTTTTGGGGGGGGGGGGGAGGTGGGATCACTGCCCTCTGGTGGTGGGAGTAGGAGGCCCAGCCTTGCTGCTGGATTTGAACCTCAAATCCGCAGTCCAGTGCACAACCACTACGCCACCAGGGCTCAGCCACAAGGTAAGCATTTTAAAAGTATATTCCCTAAATGAGAGACTCACTGAATACATCAATCAAATACTCAAAAAATAAATGACAGGATCAACAGCTATAGTAAGTGATTTAATACACTGTTCTCTGAGAAAGATAGATCACAGGGAAAGAAATTCAAGAAGAAGGCTAGAGTTCTAAACATCGCAATTAGACAATTTGACCTGCTAGATAATTGAGGAGTTTTTCATCTAAATTTGAAAAATCCACATTCTTTTCAAGCCCACATGGCACATATTTGAAGATAAGGCCACATGCTGGGGCATAACGCAAATCCTAATAAATTTAAACACATTGATAGTATACAGACCTTTCTCTGAAAGTTCTGTCATAAGGCTGGAAATCAACCAAATGAAAATGGAGAAAACACTTGGAGGATGAATAACTTTTTTACAGGAGGGCATTCTGGCCCAGATGGGAGATGAAATTAGGAAATTTCTAGAAACCCATGATAATGAGAACACAACATACCAAAAATTATGGGACACAGCAAAGGCAGCTATCAGAAGAAATTTCAGAGCAATACAGGCACACATGAAAAAGAAAGTGAGACTTCTGATTCATATGCTGGCAAAAAAAATTACACCAACCAGAGCAGAGTCACCAAGACTGATTGCAAGACTAATAGCAAAAGAAAAGAAAAATAAAAATCAGGGCTGAGATTCAGGAGAGGGAAAATAAGAAATGTATGGGGAAAAATGATGCTGCTAAAAGGTGGTTCTTTGAAAGGGTAAACAGAATCGACAGACCACTAGTAGAAATGGTCCATTCTTGTTTAAGACACCCAAGAAGAAAGAAAAGGAAGGAAAATTCCTCAAGATAATACAATCTATACATGAAAAACCAACAGCCAACGTGGTAGTCAATGAATAAAAGGCAAACAGAATTCAATAGAAAATGAGGACCAGACAAGGATGGCCCTTGTTCCCACTCTTATTTAACATTGTACTGGAGGTTTTAGCTAACAGCATAAGACAAATAAAAGATATCAAAGGTATTCGCCCTGGGAAGGAAGAGGTGAAACTCTTGTTATTTGCAGATGATATGATTTTATATATGGAAAATCCCAAGAGGTGCACAAGGGGTGCACAAGGTGCAGTAGAGGAGTATGGCAGAGTGACAGGATACAATATGAACAAACAGAAGTCTATTGGACTGCTATACACATCAGATAAGAGCACAGAAGAGGAGATAAAAAGGTGGTACCCTTCACAATAGCCAAGCACAAATAGAAATATCTAGGGATATACCTGACTAAAAGAACAAAAGATTTATATGAGGAAAACTACAGAACACTATTAGAAGAAACCAAGAGTGACCTCAACAAATGAAAGAATATTCCATGATTGTGGGTTGAAAAACTCTATATAGTAAAGATGTCTGTTCTGCCCCAGACACTATATAAGTTTTATGCAATCCCAATACAATTACCCTCATCATTCTTCAAAGAAATGGGAAAACTGATTACCAACTTCATATGGAGAGGGAAGAAGGCCTGAATTTTCAGAGAACTCCTCAACAAGAAAGACACTGTGGGAGGGTTTGCTTCACCTGACTTAGCACATATTATACAGCCCCAGGGGTCAGAACCACATGGTATTGTTATAATGACTGATACTTAGACCAATGGAAAAGAATTGGAAACCCAGAAATAAAAACATCAGCATACAGACAACTGAGTTTTGATAAGAGCCCTCAAAATATCAATTGGGAAGTAGATGTCTCTTTCACAAGTGGTGCTGGAAGAAATGGATATCTACTGGCAGAAAAATGAAGCAAGACCCTTATCTCACTCCATGTTCAAGAATAAACTCAACGTGAAGCATACACCTCAAGATAAACCCCCAAACAACTAGGGCCATCAGTGAGCAAATTGGGGTCAACCTGAGAAGTTTGGCACAGGGGATACATAGGGTATCAGAAAGAGGGAAGAATACAAATACATCACAAAATGACAAGTAGGATACACTGAAAATAAATCACCTGTGTGCATCACAAGAATTCACCAAGAGAATAATAAGATCACACACCGATGGGAAAACATCTTTAGCAATAACACATCAAAGGCCTTATTACTAAGACCTACAATACTGTGCTAGCTTCCAAAAAGAAAGAAACTAATTGCCCAATGAGGTGGCCAAAGGACCTGAAGAGAAGTTTCACAGAGGCAGAAATCTGAATGGACAATAAGCATATGAGAAGATGTTACCGATCATTATCCATAAGAGAAATGCAAATTAAAACATCAATGAGATACCATCTAACACCCTCAAAAATAGCCCAATTCAAAAAATCAGAAAGCAGAGAGTGTTGGAGGGACTGTGGTGAAATAAGAAGTCTCATCCACTGCTGGTAGACTTTTAAGTATGTACAGTCACTACAGAAATCAACAGATGAATGGATTAAAAAACTTTGTTACATACATGCAAGGGAGTATGTACTGCTAAAAAGCATACAAAACACATCACCACATGGGAAGAACTAGAGGAAATTATTCTAAGAAAATAAACCAAGCACAAAAGGACAAGTACAACTTGAGTCAGTTGAGGTAAGATTTAAAAAAAAATGCAAAAGGGGTATAGGGAAAAACCTACTGTATACAAACATTCTTGGTGTGGGGTCCAGGTAGTATGGCAGGGGCCAGAACAGATCCAGGGCTACACATGGTACCCCAATAAAAAGGAGAGTGTGGGGGGAAATAGAGCAATGTGTAGGGGGCATAACCCACCCAAGGGGAGGGTATTGTTTATATCTTCACAGGGAAAGAGGGACCAGACTTCAACCTGGTGCTCCAACATGTGAATGCAGCATACCAGCGTGAAGCAGGGAACCACTAGAAAGGTCTGAGGATTCAGCCCCAATCTCAATTATGTGGATAGGCACCCCCTTCCCCATCCCCAGAAGAATTTACTTCAGAGGACAGCACTGAAGCTGCCTCTCAGGGAGAGGGACATGTTTGATTAGGGCACACAGGAGCAAATGAAGGGGGAGGAAGAGAGAAGGAAACACACCCTGGTCCACCAAGCCTTGACAGAGATATCCCCATTCAGAGCAGCCAATACACAGATAGGATCATATAGCTGGCTCCACTATGAGACACGACATCACTCACTGACCCATGACCCTACAAGGCACAACACTGGAATTGCACCCGATCTGACCCCATCATACCTAGGCAAAACACTAAGGGCATGCAATAGACCAGTAATGGGAACAGAGCAAGGAAGTCCCCAGGAAATACCAAAAATAGACTTTGGGGGCCAGGTCGTGGCAACCCATCAGACTTGACTGGAAAATATATCTTAAAGGTCAACAAACAGACGTTGAACTATTTACAGCCTTTTTCCCCTGTCATTAATTTGTTGTTGTTTGGTTTTCTCTTGTTGCTTTGTTTTGCTGTCTTGTTTTTGTGCATATTATTATCTCTGCTACTCTATCTAGATAAGATAAGCTGGATAAATAATCCGGAGGAGAAAACCATAGGACTGATGGTTGGGGTGGGGGCTGGGGGTGGGAGAGGGGGAGGTGGGGGAAAGGAAGTGGTGTTAACCAACCCAGGTATAAGGTCCAAATCATTGGCAAGGAGGGTGTGAGAGGCCTGGTAGGGCTTGAACAAGGGCAATGTAACTGAGAGGAATCATCGAAACTCAAATGAAGGCTGAGCATGATAGTGGGACAAGAGTAAAAGGAAATAAAGGAAAGAACTAGGAGGCAAAGGGCATTTATAGAGGTCTAAATACAGGCATGTGAATATATTTCTTTATGATGATGGGGAAATAGATTTATGTGCATATATTCTAGGTTTAGTATTAAGGTAGCAGATGGACATTGGGTCACTAATCAAGTACTCCCTCAATGCAAGAGCATTTTGTTCTATTAAAATGGCATTCCATGATGCTCATCTTCCCAACACAATTGCTGTAGACAAAGTGAGTGCATATGCAAATGTGGTGAAGAAAGCTGATGGTGCCCAGCTATCAAAAGAGATAGCATCTGGGGTTTTAAAGACATGAAGGTAAACTAGTGGCCATCTAGTTCAGAAGTAACAAAGCCCACAAGGAAGAAGCACAGCAACCTGTACGATCATGATGTGTCAAAGGGATCAGGGAGCAAGCATCAAAGAACAAAACATCATATTATTGTGAAAGAGAGAGAGTGCAGAGTAGGGACCCACAAGCCATCTGTAGACTGGACATCCCTTTACAGAAGGATCACTGGGAGGAGAAGAGCCAGTCAGGGTGCAGTATAGTAACAATGAAACATTTACATTTCCTCTAGTTCTTAAGTGCTTCCTTCACTCCACTATCATGATCTCAAGTCTACTTTACAAATCCAGTGAAACCAGTGGAGGTACACTGGTACAGATAGGAACTGAAAACACAGGGAATCCAAGAAAGATGAATGCTCCAGGACCAGTGGTGAGAGTGGCGATATCAGTAGGGTGAAGGGAAGGTGGTGGACAAAATACCTTAATGATTAGCAATAAGGAATTAGTTTGCTAAATATTGACTTGTTTAGACGATGACAGTTATTAAAAGGCACTTCAGAAGATGGTCTAGGAGCATCGGAAGAGGGGGTGGGGTTCAGTGGTGGTGCGGGGGTGTGGGGTGGCGTAAAGGGGAGATGGTTGCAACAAGTCCAGGAAGAAAAGAGTGTTTGGAAAAGGATTGTGATAGCAACTGTAAAATTCTGTTTGATGTGATTGAACTATGGAATGAAAGATGCATTAGCTTCCACTTAATAATAAATAAAAAATAGGGGCTGAGCCCGGGTGGCATAGTGGTTGTGCGCGGGACTGCGGCCCACTGGGACGGAGGTTCAATTCCAGCAGTGGGGCTGGGCCTCCTACTCCCACCACCGGAGAGCAGTGATGCCCCCCCCAAAATAAAATAATAATAATAATAAATAAAAAATAATAAGAGCATTGGAAGTTCATAATACAGATGACCAAATCAAGTCAGTTCTTCAATGCCTCTCCCCCCAAAAACCAAAAAACGAAACAGAGATATGTGTATATGCTGGAGCATGTCCAATATGATGTGAACAATGAATCTCTCATTGATAGGAGATGATTTAAAAATATTTTCTAAACGTAACCTTTTTTTCTGGAAATAATAAGGAATAGAAGAGTAAATGTTCTTTTGCTTAAATGTGAAAACACTTTTGTCCATTTGATTACTTGTTGTCAGAGGAGGTTACTTTATTTTAGTAAATAGGGATGGCTTATCAATGATATGCACTTTATCAACCAAACAGCATAAAGAACTAACTAGTGGTACTTTTGTGATTGATTGGGGGTTATTTTATGACTGTAGTCCCTGCAGAGAAGGCATGGGTTCTGAAGTGATATTTTAAGCATCTTCAAAAAAATTCACATTTTTTTGGGTTTAATTGTGGCGCTACATGCTTTATATCTGACCTTGAAATTTTTTATCTATTGTAGCTGAAGCTAAGTTTCAATCTGTACATCCTATTATCAAGAGCAGTAAATTAGTGTTTTTAAAAGCTGCTTGCTTGCTTCTCTCCCCTTGCCAGTGCTATTTAAAGATCAGGGTAAGTACACTTATCGATGATGCATGAGTCATATCAAAAGTTAGGAAAAACAGAAGCAGTTTTTCAAAGATGTACAGCCTTTCTAACACTCTAAGTAAAAATAAACTCTATATACAACAACATTAATTAGGGGCTGTGTTTTGTTGGTTTTTGGCCAATCAATATCTTTATTTGAGAAACCATGCAAACCATCTAGTAAGCATAATGTGGAATATAGTTCCCATAACCCATTCAATGCCCTTATTAGTAGGAAACCCATCGTCCCCAGGACATGATCCAAATTTCACAACATGCTTCTTAAAACCCACCAAGTTTATTTTCAGTAACTTTCTGGGTTCTTCCTGGTGAATATTCACAATTTTTTTCTATTTTTATCACACCTACCATTCTACTGCCTAACTCATCACACAAAAAGTATGACCTCAGCACTTGTATCATTCAGAAAACAGAAAGCACCAGATGGAAACTGAATCTAATTTTCTCCTTTGGACATTTAAATTTATCTGCTATCCACAACCCCCCATTACCTTTTATAGTTTATTCCCCTTGTTTTTATCTCCCCCCAAATTTTCAGAGACCATACTCCACTACATAGTCTCTGACCCTGTATCTTTGACGATCCCTGGTGAACCAGTGGCTAAGTGTTTGGAAGCTAATAAAAACATCAATGTAGATTCTTATAATCA
>PVJH01046005.1:0-12078 GCA_004026705.1 Nesogale talazaci | reverse complement strand
GGATTGTTTTCTCCATATACAAGATTCTTTTATATCAAACTATCTAATACACATATGAGCGTCTATGTATATGTTTCTCTGGTCAACCCAAATTAGCACAAGATCCATGCTGTGGAAGCATTTATGGTCAGGGTCCTCCGTCAATACTGAAGGAACCGCCCACTCCCAAACAGAGAAAATTCCACAGGTTTCAAGCTTTTCTATTCATTGCCAGCCTTAAAAGAGTTTTGGTCTGGTGTGGCAGCTATTCCTTGAAGAATCTTCTCACTTGTTCCTTCACGTTCTTGTGCGACAAACTGTGCAGGTGGGCTAGAGACTTGTGAATCCTTACAGCAGTTTCTAGAGGAAAAGAAAGGTGGAGGCAGCCATTATCAGAGCCCCCACTATTGAGCTTAATAACCCGGTCTGCTCACATCCTGTCTTTCCATTTTAGGTGCTGGAATCCAGTATTTGCCTTTCCGAAAACAGTTCTGCCTCAGTTCATAAGAGCGACAATGTCTCAGCGTGGAGAAAGTCCGTGCTACATATGTCATCTAAGCTTTGTATGTGGCAGTGAGCAGTGTGAAACACCAATTTCTAATGTTACTAAAGAGGTCATCATCTCCTCCACAATGACCACAATGACCACATCTCCTCCACAATCCAAGATTCCCAAGGGCTCTCAGAGTGTCTCGGTTTCTTCTTCAGCCTCATTGAACAAATCGAATGGAAGTTTCAGCAACCAAGAAAATGCAAGAAATCCAAGCACCCAAGTGCCCGTGCTAGACACAAATAACTTGCTCACCTATCTAGATGAAAAGATGAATTTGTTGGTGCAATTCATGCTGACCAAGTATCAAAAGAGAGTGACGATCACCAGGGAAGACATCCTGAAGGTCGTCACTAGAGATTATGAAATCTACTTTCCTGAGATCTTCACTATGGCATCTAAGCGCGTGGAGCTGGTCTTTGGCATTGAAGTGAGAGAAGTAGATCACATTAACCGCCGCTATGTCCTTTGCAATAACATGGGTCTCACCTACAATAGGATGCGGAATGGTGAGGAGCGCCTACCCAAGAATGGTCTGCTGCTTTTTATCCTGGGTGTCATCTTCATGAAAGGCAACCGCGCCAGTGAGAGGGAAATCTGGCAAGTGCTGAATAGAATGGGCGTATATTCTTGGAAGAATCATATAATCTATGGGCAATGCAGAGAATTCCTCACCAAAGATCTCGTGATGGAAATGTATCTGAAGTACCGACGGATAGCTAATAGTTGTCCTGTGAGTTATGAATTCCTTTGGGGTCCAAGAGCCCACACTGAAATTAACAAGGTAAAATTCCTGGAATATTTAGCCAGGGTCAATGATTCTGACACTCCAATTTATTCATCACAATATGAAGCTGCTTTGAGAGATGAGGAAGCGAAAGCTGAAATCTCACCCAGGTTTACCACTCCTCACAAGGCCAGAAAGCATTCCTCCATGGTTGAATCTAGAAGTCCTGTCCTCCATTAGGAAGCAATGAAAGTGTTTGTCCACTTATTTTTGAAGCAGCCTGTCAACCTAGCATTGAATTTTCAGTTTATTGATGGCATTGTTCACATTTATTGGTAGTTTTAAGGCATTGTTGGAATGTTTTGCTACATTTAAAATGAGTTTGAGACTAGGCAGTGTCTTGAAAGTGTGAAAAAATTCAGCTTTGAAATATGGGGGGGGGCAAAGAAAAAGAAAAAACTATTAAATTTGTATATTTTTGGCTTCTCATATATCTTCTAGGCCATTTCTGTATAAAACTAAAAGATACCTTTATTCGTTTTATGTGTTCAAGAACATAAGAGGAATTAAATCTTAATTGACTAGATCGTATGCTCTATTTCATTTATTTTCCAAACAAGAAAGTACCACACTAGTTCAAAGGAACTAAGGTAACAAAGACCTAGGCCATGCTCAGTATTTCAGTTTCTGGAACCTGCAATTTTAAAGCGAAGGTGGTGGTAGGGCCTTCTGAAGCCTAAGGAAACACCTTCGCTGTGAGACAGTCAGATGTCTTCTCATCGCTAAGGAGCCAATTCTGACTCACAGCAACGTTATCGCACAGAGTAAAACTGCTCCTCACGGTTTTCTAGACTGTGAATCTTTACAAGTGACGTGTGTACATGAAAACAGTCAAATGTTGGCAACCTAAGGCACAGACCATTTGGGGGAAACTGGGAGAGTAGCTTTTCAATGTGGGTTACTTTTTTAAACGATTGGATGGTAGGTTGTAAAGGCTGTCGGCATAAGCACAGGTCTGATCCTTGCTTATTGCGCCTCCGAGTTCAAAATAAAAGCCTTGTGTGGAAAATTACTGGTAGCTATTACCTTGGAATCGTGAATAAACCAGAGGAGAATCTTCACATTGAGTTCACAATAAAGCTCTGATACAATTCCCTCCTCCATATGTGAATATTGTAGGCTGCAATCCTATATGAGCTGCTGACAAGAGCTGGCCAGCGGGGGCAGGCCAAGAAACTCTGCGCCCTGGCGCTCTCTGACCCTTGGGTCAGGGTGATCAGCTGCTAGTGTCCATGTCCTGGGCTATTATTACTCCTGGAAGTGAGGATTCCAGCAGCAGGGACAAGGGCTGCAGTGCTTTGGGGCAGGACACAGTGACCTCTCCTACAAGGACCTCCACCCTGTCAGCACTGCACCAGTGTAGACAGGACCGGAAACATGGTGGTCCAGACACTCTGTGGACGCATCCTGTATAAACCCGGGAAATTGGTCTCTTCGAACACTACATGCCTGGGCTTTCAAGTGAGGAAGCCATGGTGCGCCTGGATGCCCAACAGGGGGCGCTCTGTGATCAAAGCAGCCTCTGTGGGGCGGAGCTGGCCTATGTAGTCTTCCTGGGGTTGAATCCGGCCCCTTCAAGTTGGTTTTAGCTGGTTGAGCAGGTTGCGCATGCGCACTGGTTGAGCTGAGGGGCGGAGCTTACAAGGTCCCTGAGGAGACCATTGGATCTCGAGGGCACTGACAAGGGTTTTGATGGCTGAGGAGGAGACGCGTCGGCCGCAGATGATGGCACACGTGGGGCCGCCGGTGACCCAGCAGGTGGAGGGGATGTGCCACAGTCCACCAGGCCCCGGTGGCCAGTCTGGTCAGAGAAGAGCTGATAACACCGGCTAGCAGGGTGATCCTGATGACCCTCGAGGCCGTCGGTGCCAGTTTGACAGAAGGTCACACCCTTTCCATCCTCTGAGAGGCCGCCATGCTGCCCCCGAACGGAGTGGCACCACTGTGGCTGTTGGGGGCCCCGAGGTTGGCTCTGGTGAGTTTGGAAGCAGGGTCTCAGTGGAAACTCTGCTCTTCTGATGGTCCTGGAGGCACTAACCATCCCTGCCTCCCCAGCTCCAGGGGTGGGGCCGGCTGAGGGGGCACCTGGGGTGCATGGGCCGCAAGAAGATGTGCAGTCACCTGAAGCCCCGGACAACCTCATGCTGGCGTGGTATCCTTTTCAAGGGTAGACATGGCCCCTGCCCAGACCAGGATGAGGATGTGGGGGAAGGGGTGTCCAGTAGGACTGCCTCAAGGAGGCCGCGGTCAGTGGAAGACAGTGCAGGAACTGGGGTGCCGAGGACAGACAGAGAGCCGGGAAGATCTGACAGAATGGCAAAAGGAGGGGAGTGTGTGGCATTTGGAAGTTGGGGGTGTGGTAATGGCGGCCACCCTGAGAAAGGGCGATGGAAGAAATCAAGGCGCCCTTAAGGGGACATTCTTGGTGAAGGAGGCTGTGCAGAGGGCATGCCTTGCTGAAGCTTGCCCTCAGAAAACAAAAAGGCAGGGGTAGAAAACCCGTGTCCAGTGGTCCCTTAACCATGTTCCTACAGCACAATGAATGTCTCATTTGAGTCCCCCCCCAGCTGCCGAGGACAATCGACAAAATCTGTTCGGAAGACAGAACAAGAATTAATAGGGAGATCCCGATGCAGGGCAGCATCTTGACTGTCTAAATTCTAGCGGTGCCTAGGTGGAGGTGGGAGGTGGTTGGGCAAATATCAAATATTAGGGCATTGTCATGGAGACAAAATGCAAACCCACTGCTATCCCAAGGCTGTCCATTTTTATGGACTCACACGGCCCATTTTATGGACTCCCATGGAGCACTGGTGGATTTGCACAGTGACTTGTCGTTTAGCGATGCAAGGCGATCATCTGGACCCCACAAGGGGAAGCAGACTCTTTGGGCTAAGGAAGAAATGAGGTGCACTGACCATGGTTGGTATTTCTCATCTGGAATGTGTTTCCCTTTTTTCCTCACTTGAGCACATGGACTGAGGAAGACCCTCTTCTCTTATGAAGTGTAACCAACACCTTCCTGGAACATCTTGACTTGCTGAATTATGCACCTCCATATATGCGACGTTTTAGTGGTCAAAGGGCAGCCAATACCTAGGCATCGCCCATCTAGCCAGTGGACCCCACCCTGGCCTCTGAATGCTGCGTGGTAGTTTGCCATTAGGGGCCTGTTGGTCTGAATGAACCCTTGAGCTCCGTGGGTCCACAGTTTTGGTTTTCTTGTTGCTGGGGGAGGGAGGTGTTTTATTGTTTGTCACTGCAGAAAATAGAACCGGGAGGCAGACCCCCGTACTGATATTGGAGAGGACTTTCTGGGACTCCGATTTTCAATTAATTCAATAAAATTAAGTTCAACTTAAAAATGGAAGTTCATTTGCTTCTCATTTAGCATTCAGGACTGCAAATATTTACAATTAATTTTCCAGTGTATCTTTGAGACTGCATTAGTGCATGCATCTATGAAGGAAATAGCTTTCACAAGGTTCACATTAAAAGTTTCTTGTGCACATTGCATTTTTCCTGAATTTATATTCTACATATTAGTCCTTCCTGTTGCTGTGCCTCAAAAACAATTTATTGAGCATATGCATAAAAGTGGCCTTCTCTTGGAATTGCAAAGGTATAATGTGCATCAAGTCAAAGTAAATTAAGTCGGCTGATTTAATGTATTCGGGATTCTTTGATAAGAATCCCAGCTCTGAGTGTGCTAGTGAGGCAGATAGTTCTTTCTGAGCAGTGAAAGACCTATTTGAGAATTTCCATCTATAGGTCACAGAGGATTATAATACTGATAAACCAAAATATTTTCATTGTAAGAGGTTATTTTCAAACATTCTGATAGTTGGTATGAAGACGGTATAAGTGATGGCCAAGTATCAGTTTGAAACTAATTGTCCACTGATGATTAAAGTTTGTTCTACAGGTTTCCCTACAATTCTAGTTAGGGTAAATGAGCCTGCTGCTGAAATTCAAAATGGCATTTGGAGGTTTGGAAAATTGCTAAGATGTTTCAGGAAGCTGGCAGGGGCTCAACAACATAAAAAATGTTAAGGAAAGATGGCAAAGCAGATGTCAATAGAAAGTATCATTCTGGCTTTGTGTGTAGTGGTTATTTTGTGTGATCAGCTGGATATATTCCCCAGTCACCCCATTTTTAAGGAGCAAGAAGAGGAGTGGTAGTAGGAAATATTCATCTGAATATTCATCAAAATACCAACCAACCAACAACAAAAGAACAAACAAACTTCCCTGCCACGGAGTCAAGACCAACTCATAAGCCACCCTATTAGGATGGTGTCTTAGTCTGTGTAAACCTGAGAAGCAAATTCATAAGTAACTAGGAAAGAGATTTATATACAAGAGCAAATGTACATTAAGAAAACATCCCAACCCAATTCATTCCAAGGTCATAAGTCCGATATAAGCCCATATGTCTGACTGCAATCTATAAAATTCTCTGCAGACTCACACTAGGCACATAACATGACAGCATGGCAATCACAGGCCAGTGGGTGCAGAGTCTAGTGTGTCCAGTGGTGGCAGAAGCATCGCAGCACTGACAGCACTCATGACTCCTCCAGTTTCCAGGGCTCAGGATCTATCAGCATGCTGCCATGTGTCTTACCAGGCGCCATGTCTCCCAGGAAGTCAGCCTTGTGTCTTATCAGTGGAGCTCCTCCAAGGGTCTGAGTAGGGAGTCTCTCACCTCCGAGGGGGGAAATACAGATGGATTTCCAAGAATTTTCTGGAGAAGGCATGCCCACACAGAGGTCTCATTGGCTATCTGAAGATTTACAGGCTAGACTCAAGCCCTACACTCTTTTTTAAAGTCATTTTATTGGGAACTCTTTCTTGTTTTGTTTTGGGGGAGGCATCACTGCCCTCGGGTGGTTGTGAGAGCTACCCATCGCTGCTCCTGAGAACCGTCACTGGATCTGAACCACCAAATCCGCGGGCCACAGTCCCACACTCAACCACTTACGGCACCGGGGCTCTTACAGCATTTATAACATTTCATACAACAATTGTATCAAGCATATTTGTACATAGGTTTTCATCATCTCCAAAACGTTTTTATTTGAATCCTCACTATAAGCTTTAAAAAGGGCTGAATCCCGGTGGCACAGTGGTTATGCGCAGGACTGCAGCCCATTGAGATGGAGGTTCAATTCCAGCTCCATGGAGCAAAGGTTGGGCCTCCTACTCCCACCACCAGAGGGAAGTGATGCCCCCCAAAAGAAACAAACAAAAAAACCTTTAAAAACAAAAAACAGACCATTTTATTGGGGGCCGATACAACTCCTGTCACTTTGAATACATAAAACCGTTTTATGCAGACCACATTTGCACAATTGTTGCCATAATCATTCTCAAAACATCCTTCTTCTACCTAGGCCCCCGGTTCCAGCTCCCGTACTTCCCCTCCCTCTCTTCTCCCCCTCCCCTATGAAGCCTTAACAACTTACAAATTGTCAACATTTTCTCACTGTTCAATGTGTCCCTACACCCACTTCCCTGATGTCCATATCCCAGAGAGGAGGTCATTTGTAGATCCCTACAATAGGTTCCCCCTTTCTACTCTACCTTCCCTCCACCCTCCTGGCCTCAGCACTCTCATCTCTGGTCCTGAAAGGATCATCTGTCCTGAATTAGCATTGTTTCTGGTTCCAGGGTACATCCCCTCGAATAACTGGATTTGTAAGGTAGAATTCGGATCATAATAGTGGGTGGGAGGAAGCATTTAAGAACTAGAGGAAAGCGACATATTTCTCTGTTGCTACACAGTACCTTGACTGGCCAGTCTCCTCTTACAACCCCTCTCTAAGGCGCTGTCACTCTTAATCCTTAAATCGACACCAGATTTGGTGACCACCACGGAGGGTAGACTGCCAGTGTGCATTTCGGAGGTATTACCACATTTCTTTGTGAAATTAGAAAGCATGGTCTTCCTCCCACAGAATGGCTGGTGGTTTTCAAGGCCAAGTTTTCAGAGTGCAGTCCAAGGAGTAAGCACTCTGCCACTAGGACTGCATAATCCTCCGAGGTCTTTATAGTGTTAGTAAGGGGGGAATGCAATTTTTTCAGAGTCTCCAATTTATTCTGCTGGGTTATTGGGATCTGTTTCCTGGAGAAAAGAAGATGGACTATTATTGCCAAAATTACTACAATAAAAGGAAGAGTAAAGTGAAAAGTGGAAAATTGAGTGGGTGTGGTTTATCAGTGGAGAATCTACTCTCATTTATTCTAATAAATTTGTTCTGATACACGGGATATTTCAAAAGAGATTTGTAATTACTGTGGGACCTCTAAAAGATATTTGTCATTGAGGAAGGACATATAGTATAAAATCAATTACTATAACTGTAAGCAGAATCGCCATCTCAATACTTTGTCTCTAAACGTCAATAGTAGGAGTAGTAAATTCTTTTTCTGACAGGAATAGTCGGATAAAAAGATATTCAACCTCCACGTAAGTGCAGATGGCGGGAAATTCAGCAGAAGTTTACATATGGGCAAAGATGTGTGACTCAGGAGAACGCAGTTAATTTGTACAGTATGTATTATAGAGCTATGAAATTACAAACAGGTTTTGTAGTATAAAGCAAACTCTAAGCAGTTATCTAAGTCTCATCACACAGAAATAATGGATGAGACAGCAAGAGTAATAAAAGAGGGAATAATTATTTTAATGAGTGGATTTAGGAAGCACAGCAGGAATGCGTGCATAGAGACTACAACTGACACAATAATGCACCAGGAAGAAAGAAGGAAAAATTGGGGGGAACTAGGGAGCACTCAATGAATATAAAAGGTGGGGTGGAGCACAAAAATAGGTTGTGATGATATGTTTAATATCCCTTTTCAATGTGACTTAACTATGGAAGTGTATGCTTTGTGGATTTTACATCAAGAAAATTCTCATGGGGGGAGGGGGGAATAAACCCAAATTGACCACTGGTTCACATGGGTGAAGGAGTTATTTAGTCTCTGTAGACTAGAGAAACAAATCCATAAACTCTCATCTGTGTATAAGAAAGACCGTTATATGCAAGAGCGGTTGAATATAAGAAAAACTCCCAGCCCTGCAGGTTGTGGTCTGGGGATTCGCGTTCTGTCACAGGTCTATATCCCAGCCTCTCTTCAATTGCTGAAAACTAGCGTATAATCCGTCCTCACACTGGCAGGCGTGGGGCTGGAAAGAAGAGTATGGCCGATGTTGCCACCCCTTTCATGACTGGGCAGGGGAGCTGGAAAGCCCTAGACCGCAGGAGCAGGGTGGACAGCAGAGAGTGGCACTCCCCTGTCATGCTTTGTGGCTAGATCTTGGAAGCCTTCCAGAAGCCTCTGAACCATGGATCTGGGTTGCTGGAAGGGGTGGCAGATGCCGTCCTGCTGGATCTGGCTAGGGCTTAGTGGAACCTACAGGCAGATGCAGTGCATTTAGGGCATTTCAGAGACTCCTCACATGACGGTGTGAGTGAAAATCACAGGGAGGAGGGTATCAGCCTGTGCCAGACGCTCATGCACTGACTCTCTTGTTAGCACCTAGCCTACCTCTGCATTTTCAAACAAAAAGAGTGTCGGGTGTGTGTTTGATTCTACCTCTCTTGACTCCCTTCTCAACCCGTAGACATTTTCAAAGACAGGGGTTAGGAATTCAAATCCATTCGAAGGTGCCTCAGAAGAAAAGCTTTTAAATCTAAGTCCAAAATTATTGAGTCATTAAGAGCACCTTCAGCAGCGTGTGCGCCTGACACACTGAACACACCAACACACTCATTGCCCTCAAGTTGAGGTTGAGGCACACAGAGCCTGAGGCACATGGCAGTGTTGTGCCTGTCTGTTTCTGAAACTGAACCTCTTTGCAGGAGTAGAAAGCCCCAAACAAAAGGTCACAGTTCATGCCCGCCAGGACAAAAGGGGAGACAGGGCAAGCTGTCTCTCCTCCCAAAGACTGGCAGCCTTAGTATAGCAGTGGGTTGGCATGTTTCCTCCACTGTAGCACCCCTATGACTGATGTCAGCTCGAGCACATGCAGTAACCCAGGCCCTCTCAGAATACTTCTAGAACTCACACAGGCAGAACGCTGCCCCGAATTATCAACTCCCCACTAATCAATGTCCATTTGATCTGGAAACTTGGGCACTGGATATGTCAAACCTTCTCTGCCTCCAGGTGGAGACTTAAATATGATGTTGACAGATCTGAAGAGTGATGGTTAAGGGACCTCTGGTGTGCCCCAACTTCCTTGTCTTTCTCCGGAAACCCCTCAGCATGGCTTGCCCTTTCTCACCACTTCCTCCCTCTACCATCTAAACAGTTCACCATCTGCCTCCTGCAACCAAGTGGTCACATTGTTTCCTTGAGCTGGTCCTACCAGAGACCTCCACATGGAGCTCCCTGCTTAGGCAGGGGTTTGGGTCTCCTCTTGTAAAGGATACCACACATGTGTTGTTGGGTATTTGGCTCTCAGGGTTGGGCACCTCCTCTTCATCAGGCCTGCAGCACCCGAGGAGTTGGAGGGTCAGAGAGGGCCAGTGCCTCCTAGCCACATTGGCCACCCGGTTTTCACCAGAGACATGGCCACCATCATCAATGGGGTCAATCCGGCACCAGCAGGGCCACCCTGATAGCAACAACTGCAGTGAGGGTGCGACACAATTCAGTAGTTCAATGATTGCCACAATCTCTTGTGGACCATTTTCATCTTTCTCATACTCCATGTTATTCCCCATTTCCACCCAACCCTCTCCTGCCATGTCCCTAAGTAATGAATTATTAATCCTGTTAGAAACTCTACCTATTCTAGATTGCATACAGTGAAGAAACATAGAGCATAAATATGGATGCAAACAACCACCAAAAATGGGAAAGAAAGAGAGAAAACCCAAAAACAATGATAAATTAAAATAGAAAAAAATGACAACAGAAAAGACGTTTCTTTCTTCTCCTATAAAGTGTTACAGTTTGTCAAACTCACAAGAGTAGGATCATTCTATCCCGTGGGCTTTGGGACTTTTAGTCCTTAGGCTAAATAACAGACTAGTTCTTTTCTGTCCTGCATGGGCACTCTAAGTGTTTGGGAGATGCTCACTGAAGGTTTCTGAGCTGACACCTATCCGCAGGATTAAGCCTCTTCCTCACATAAGGAGCCATCCTGTTATCAGAACATTCACTCTAGAAAGAAGATATCCTGTTGCTGTGTCTTGGATGTGGATTCTCAGAGTTTCCGACACAATGGTGCCTACTCAACTGTAGCAACTGAGTGGAAGCTGGAGAAACGGTAGGCTGATAAGACTTATGGCAGCCTTATAGACTTCAGACTTGTGGGTGTGCAGATGCTGTGGGCGCATGGACTCAGAGAACAAGAGACATAGTCTCTTTTGCATATGTCCATACAGGGCCCAAAAGCTTTTTTCCCATTGTTCAGTACCCTGCTGATGGACTTTGACATTTTGAGTGCTTGTCAATAAAGCTAAAAGAAGTTGCTGTCCTTGGAACAGGTGGCTACAATGGCCTTGATGTTGAAACACACTCTGAAGGCTGTTACTACTTGTGGCAGTCTAAAGGGAAGGTGGCCAATGGATACCCTGGTGAGGCTAAGTGAGACAGCCCACATTGAATTGACCAGAACCCGACAAGAGGAAGAGAATCTAATTGAACTTGCAAACTGGTGCATATTGCTGCTGACTTTATGGATGGCCTGTCCTGATTTGACTTTGCTAGTGGATGCACACTTCACAAGGTTCCAACTGGAATGAAGATTCTTCACGTGAAAGATATGATTGCTTCCTCAGTGCACTGGGTTGATGTAAGTGGGCAATATAGAAATTGGATACCTAAATTTGGGGGGATAAAGGCACAAAGTAGTTGGCTTATAACCTCTCATATGTGAGAGGAATATATATATATATATATATATATATATATATATATTCATAGGATTATAGGATCAAGGTGTAGATATTGTGTAACTTCAATTGTAAGGCATAGCATATTTTTTTTTTATTTTGCTTTGTTCACTTACAGAATAGTGTTTTAAAATGATGGTGGCACATGTTGATTGTATGCATTTTAGTTTTTCCTGTTAGGTATGGATATGATTTTAGTGTTTATTTGAAAATTGCATGTGGCTACACAGTTATGTAAAAGTGTGAAATTGACAAGGGGTGGTCTGTGGCAGTCAGGTACTCATGTGTCAATTTCATGATTGTGCGTCTAGGGGTGGAGTCTAGCCTGTCACTCTGGAGATAGCAAAGGAGGCCTCTGTATGGGAATGGCTATCTCCTGAGAATTCTGTGAAGTCTCGGCATATTTCCCAATTGGAGAAGAGAGACTTGACTCAGTCTCTGAGATGACGATCTACTGACAAGACGAGATGGCAGCATGCTGATTGATCCTGACTCTTGAAGAATGGAAGAGCCAGAGAAGAGGCCAAATGGGTCTGCCCTGATGGAGCCAAATATCTAGGGCTGGAGAAGCCATGTGGAGACTCCTTCTAGTGCTAAGATGCTCAGGAGATCATGGGGCGACACCTACAAGCGCTGAGATGCGTCTGCTGCCACCGAACACACAAGATTGCACCACCTTGCCTATGATTGTCCTGGTTTCATTGCGCATGCTTCAAAAGTGGGAAGGAGACTTTATAGACTAGTATCGAACTTATGGGCTAATATTGGACTTGTGCCTTTGGACTGGACTGTGTTGGGATGCTTTCTCAATGTTCCATTCCTCTTGTATGTAAGCCTTCCCCTTATAT
>PVJH01046004.1:0-12074 GCA_004026705.1 Nesogale talazaci | reverse complement strand
GCACACAACCACTACGCCACCGGGGCTCAGCCCGACATCCCATGGTTTTAAAATGTCCAAAGACATCCTTTGCTTGCGAACTGGACAAACGGGGCTCACAGAGCCCTGATCTAAGTGGACAGCAGTGCTGCAGAGAGAGGCCAGGCAGGTTAAGCCGGGCTAAGTGAGGCCTGCGGGGAGGCAGCCCGTCTGCAGGCTGCAGAGGCGGGCAGAGTCAGGCTTCCGATGGGGTCGGGGTTCATTCCTCCTGAGGTCGGCAGGATGACAGGAAACTTGCTGTGGAGCAGAGCAAAGTTGTAGTGTGTGTGTGTGTGTGTGTGTGTGTGTGTGTGTGTGTGTGTGTGACACACACACACACACACACACACACACACACAGGCAAACCTATCCCCCCAGGCAGTGAAGAAGTGCCCTGAGACTGGCATCTGTGGATGAGGTTGGAGAGTGAGTGCTCTCTGCTCCATGAGGAGCCCCTCGAGGGTGTTCTGAGACCTGGAGTGCCCTCTCCCCTCACCCTCCCTTCACCTCCTCACTGCCTGCAGCCCCCTGAGAGTGCCGGGTCAGGCTGTTCCTTCCAGGTCCTGGGAGAGTCAAGGCCTTTGGAGAGGGCTGGCCTGGGGAGGGGCCCTACAAACCTGGGCACCTCTCTCTCCAACCTAAGTTGTTTTTGGTTTTTTGGGGGTCACATTCGGAGATGCTCAGAGCTCCCCCAGGAGTCACTTTGCTTTGAAATTTGACTGGTTTTCTTGTTGTGAGACAATAGGTAGGAGAGGGCTCCCGTGAGTTTGCACAAAGGTCACGGATGCTTTGCACCTTTCATCACATCTTCCCAGGAACTTTTTGAGACCCCCACAGCTAACCAGAGGCCAACTCCTACGTTGCCTCGTGTCCTGTTCAGAACAGCTGGTGTGTCCTGAGGTGTGTCTGTCGACATCTGCGGGCAGTACTCACCGACACTCAGTCCAGTCCCTCCTCCCCCCAACCCCAACACCCACACAACTCGGGGCACACAGAGCCCACTCGGTCGCACCAGCCAAGTCTCTACTCCCAGAATGAGGGCAACAGCCCTCGCCCTTCCTCACTGGGGATTCCCTCAGAACCCTGAACTCTTGGGAAGCTCTGTCCTTTGGACGCACCTTAGAGCATTTCCCTTGGGCTTCTCCACTCCCCTTGTCCCTCACAGACCTGTCCACCTGGATGCCCAGACTCAGTGGGGTCTGGGCATGAGGACCGCTGAAGTGGGTAGGAGGGGACAGGAAGAAGACAGGTTGCAGAGGCCCAGCTTGGACACTCCAACCACGAGAGGCCATTGTCCTCCCCACTTTGCTCTCCTTCTGGGGAACCTCACGGGGGAGGGGGGACTACCTTGTTTTGCTTTCCACACTGCATCTCTCCACCCACTCCTCAAGCCCCGACTGCCTTGTCTCCTTTCATAGCACGTAGCCCTATGCAAAACTCCATCATTTAATTGAGCCTCTTCTTCAATCTGCCTCCCACTAGACTTCTGCCTGCCTTAATCGTCATGATTATTTTCCCGGGCCGAGACGATCTCAGTTAAATAGAGGAGCAAACAGACCTCGAGCACGCGGCAGGATCAGGAGCTAGGCCAGGTTCTGAACGGCTGACAGCTCACATGTTAGCGTAGAACGGCTGTGCGGTCCACCTGTTCCAGTTCTAGGTGTGTCTTAGAGGGAATGAATGTGGGAGTGCAAGCATAAAATGTTCTTTGCAGCCCAAAGGTGCACCTCCCCCAGCAGATGAACAAACAGACAGAGGAATATGCAGACACACAGGCCAGTGCTCAGCCACAAAGCACAAGGAGGTCCTGACGCAGGCCTCAACATGGACGGGCCTTGCCGACAACGTGCTGAACGGAATCCTCTCCTATAGTGGACAGACACTGGAGGACCTCAGGGCAGGACCTGTGCAACGTTTTCAAGGGTCTCGTTTTCCTCAGACCCACACTCAGCACCATGGAATGGGTCAGGAGATATCTAGAAGAAGAAGCTAGAGCAAACGGGCTGCTCTCCTGCTGCTTAGACAGACACACCTTCCAGTTTCTTCACTGTACAGTCTAGCCTAGCAGTCTCTGCTGAAAGGTACGAGAGGGTACACAGTTCTTTAGGGCTGGGTGCTGGCTGTTGTAGCCTGAGGAGCGTCAGGACCTGTGCTGTCATGAAAAACATCTGGAGAGAGGGCTGCTGGAGCAAAGATCCATAGGACAGGGCTTGTTTGGGGCATGGTAAGAGCCCAGAATGACCAGAATATGTGTTTGAATGTGTGACTCAGAAAATAGGTTGGGGCGGAACCATGGAGGGGATGAGAGAGAGAAAGAGTGGACTGCACACTCGAGAATAGACTCACCAACACAGCAACAGCTGCCTGTGGGCACTGGGTGTCTTTGGTCTCACCAAGGGCTTCCCTGATTCGCTCCACCGTTACAGTTTAGGAGCAGGGGCCCGGGTTAGATTGGAACAAGTCACATCTTGCACCTTATCTTACTCGGGGTCCAATTCACCCGGCTTTAGCAAAGACCACTCGAGACCATGATCAGTTTGTGATGCTCTGTTCTTCCTCTGTTAGGATGGGGCTTCATCCCGTGGAGCTCAGCACAGAGGGCTGTGGCAGCAGTTTTGTAAGAGGTGGCCAAAGAGCAAAAGCCTTATGTACATTTTTGTTCCTTTTGGGGCAGATGAAGCCAGGGGGACTGAGTGCTTCTTGGTTAATGGGCTGAGAGCCTAAGAGACTTAAAGAGCGTCTATTAGTCCTCGGCAGTTACTTATTTAAGACAGGAAGGCTATGCGCAGAAAAGGCACCATAGATAAGACAGGAAGGCTATGCGCAGAAAAGGCACCATAGATGTAGTCGGGCTAGGAGAAAAAGGGGGCCTGGTCTTGTAGTGGTGATGCGCTGGGGTGGGCCTGGACCCGCTGGGTCAGCAGTTCGAAACCACCAGCCACTCCGCGGAGGGCGGAAAAAGCTTTCTCCTCCCGGACAGGGAAAACCCACGGGGCGTCACTGTGAGCGGGATGGACTCGCGGCAGCCAGGGGAGAAAAGAGTGCAAACCTCGCAGCGCGGATACGCAGGCAATCCCTGAGCCGGCGAGTTTAAAGGGACGGAACGTGCCGCGCCCCGCCCCCGGCGTCTCCATCCTCCAATCAGCGACCGTATCGGTCTCTGACGCAATCTTCCCGCGACGACGTGGGAGCGCGGCAGTGTTCCCGGATGCCCGAGCCCTGGTTCCTAAGCCATGGGCAGCCAGGAGGTCCTGGGCCAGGCGGCCCGCCTGGCCTCCTCCGGTCTCCTCATGCAGGTATTCTCCGTCCGCCCGGCGAGGCCCCCGCCCGCCGCGCTGCCTGCCCGCCGGCTTGCTCTGCCGCTGGCATGGCGGGGCGGGGAGGCAGCCCGGGGCCCTTCGAGAGCCCGACCTGGGCCAAACGCCGCCCTGAGCCCACTTGGAAGGGGTCAGCAGGAGGCGGCGGCTGCGCGGGGGCGTTTGGCCCCGGATTTGGGAATCTGTGTTCACAGGCCTGGCTAGGAGACTGCAGACAGCCCCCTTTCTTGCCGAACGCCCCCCATACGACAGTAGGAGAAAGAGCATATGGTGCTCCAAGCCCTGCCCAAAGAGCCACGGTGCGCCCACCACTACCCCCTGTAGCACGGAGGAGAACTGCACTTTACGGATTTCTAAGACTCAATCAGCGTGGCACAGGCAGCCTCGTTCCCCTGAGGGTCGGTGCTTAGCAGCCAAACGCATAAGCCACGGCACCCCTAAGTCTCCTTATTTCCCCTTAGAATGCTGTTTTTAAGACATGGGGGAAATAAAACAAAGCACAAGGGGTGGATTTCTTCCAGATTCCCAAGCTAACTTTCACGGAGTTCAGGGAGACAACAGGACCTGGACCCGACAGACCTGGGTTAGGGTTCCGGTTCCATCATGTGCTTGCTGCATGAACGGCCCAGGACTAGCAAGTGGGAGAATGGGTGTACTAATAGTACCCACTTTCTAAGGTGGTTGTGGTGGACTGTGAGGCACAAGCTTGACTGTTCGAAACCACCTGCCACTCTGAGGAAAGCAGTTGAGGCTATCTGCTGTCATAAAGAATTTCAGCGTCCGAAACCTACACACGGTAGCTGTGAATTTTTTTTTTTTTAATGAACGTTGGGAGGATTCAAATAAATGCATATAACATGTTTTGAAATGGTTGGTTGTATATTTAGTCTGGCTGTGTGATCTTGGACAAGACACTTCCCCTTCTGGACCTGGTTTTTTAATCATCTGTCAGAGGATGAGCGCTCTGGGAGGGTGGAGGGTGCCAGTATTGGGCTGCTGCTGGCCAAGTCAGCAGTGTGGAGCTCCTAGCCTCTCCGAGGGAGAAAGATGGGCCTTGCTGCTGGAGAGGCGCACTGACTTGGACACGCACAGCGGCAGGCCTACCCTGCCCTGTAGGGTTGCTTTGCGAGTTGATGGCGGTAAAGGCCCAGTGGGTCCAAGTATGAGCTGAAGCTCAAGTCTGGGAGCTGGCTGGCCTAAGTCCAGCGACGCTTGCCCCTTTCCAGCCTTCTCACCGTAAGTCCTCCTCCCTGGATTGCAGAGAGGTGGCATTGCACAGGGAGCCCCAGTTCCAGCATGGGTCTTTTTTCAGTCGCTAAATGCCTGCCCTCGGGGAAGTCACTTGACATCTGAGCATCCTGGCCTCATCTTAACTGAGAGCTGTAACTCAACCTCACAGGGTCTCTGGGGAGATCGGAAGCAATTGTGTGTGTGAGGTGACTGGCCCCTCGTTGATGAGCACTGTCCAGCCAATGCTGACTCAGAGGGACCCTCGATGATAGGGCAGAACCGCCCCATCGGGTTTCCTGGGCCTGGATCTTACAGGAGCAAACCTGTTTTCTTCTGAGCCTCCTGGTGGCTACCAACTATTGACCTTTCACTTAGCAGGAAAGTGCTGAGTCGGTCATTGTGCCACCATGAGGTCTTCCAGGGCAAATACGTAATACTTGACAGTGTTTCCACGCCTGTGTTCCTGTGTGCAGAGTAAGCTGTACTTTACAGTGTTCCCAAGGCTGTGGTTGCCTCACCTGCCTTTGGAGGTGCCTCTCGGAGGACTCGAATCACCAACCTCTGGGTTAGTAGATGCCAGTAGATGTTTGTGCCACCCACGGACTTAATAAATGTGAGCTATTGTTAGGGCAGCAGTGCCTACTAAAATTGTCAGCGTAGGGATGAGAGCGTGTGCCTACCATTCGCAGCTGCTGCTAGCAATGAAGGTTGGCAGTTCAATCCCGTCAGCCGCCCCGTGGGAGAAAGGAGGCCGTCTACTCAGATAAAGACCTCCCCTCTCAGAAATGCTGGGGAGCAGTTTGATATGCTTGCTGTAAGTCAGACTCGACTCCATGGCTTGGGGTTAGGGTTTAATAATGCTGCCCAGTCTGTCCCGATGCGCATTGACATCAAACGCAGAGGCTGCGCTGTTCTTTCTTTCCTGTTCCACGAAATAAATCAGCTCTCTTTGGCGTTGACTGGTCAGACTCTGGGGACACCTTACTCTCCCAGCTTGGGTTTGTAAAAGTGGAGACAGCTCCAATGAAAAGCACACTGGACGGGACGCGGGGTCAGGTGGGTTCCCCTGGGAAATAGGAGGGAAATAGGTTAACTAACAGACATGGATCGCAGCGTGGTTAAATAAGAAAACCAAACCCACCCTCACAGGAGTGGTGCATCCTTTCTAAGAAAGTTGTCCAGCCCTTTACAAAAATGCCTGAAGACCATTGCTTCCAAGTGCTCTGTCTGGAGCAGCGGCCCCTGGTCTCCAGTGATCTTGGAGTGTCGTTAGCTCATTCAAACCAGGCGCAGGGATAGAGTCTGGAGTGTGGTGGACTCTGACTGAGGTTCAGATGAATGTGTGAGCGAGGTTTTGTTTTTAGTAGCCACGATCTTGAGTGTCTTACTCCGGCCTGCATGTGTTCTGAATGGTAATTCAGACATCAGTACGTTTTATTGTATGTATGCTGGTACATTTTATTCAGTGGTGATTGCAAAGCTTTCTGTCTTGACCTTCCTCCGACCCATGGGACATAAATCACCTACCACCACTTTCCAGCCCCTCAGCTATCTTGGAACCCTGCTGTGCCAGGGGCAGTAGCTCTCCCTGTGGCGACGCACAGGCCCATAAAGTCACATGCTCTGAGGAGACCCTGGCCCCAGCGACTCCCCAGGACATCCTGCACACATCCCTCATGACTGTACCAAACCTCACACTTCACAAAATATGCTTCCCCTTGACTCCAGCATCCTCTCATGACTGAAGATGCACGGTGTCAACCAAAAATTTAGAGCAAAAAGTCTTTCTGTCCCAAGGGGGTTAGCTGAGTTGTCAGTGTGAAAACCCGGCTACCTTTTGTCTACATGTGCTTTGCAGAAATACTTGCCCCTCTGCATTCCCGTCTGGTCCCTGTTACCAACCCTGTGAGATGAGCAGCCTCCTTTGCTAGAGAGGGAGGGAGGGAATGAAGACCTGTGGCAATTAGAGCTCCCAGGAGCTCTTATCCCTGGGTCTCCTGGGAAGCAGCAGCTGCCCAGGTGATCTTGAGCCGGCAGGTTTTCAGAGTATCGGCATGTGCCCCTGCAGGTGACAACCCAGGCTCTCCCTTCCCTTCGAGGTTTCTCCAGCTTTCTCCAGGGAAAGACGCGTCGTCGCCACTCAGGGAAGGGCCAACTCTTCACCAACAAACGCGAATGCCCAGTGTGAAGAGAGGAGCCCTCCCTCCGGGGCCCCCGGGTGCGCCCGGGACTCCCAGGGCGCGTGCTGGCCCACGGTGCGTGCACGTGTGCAGGCTCCCACTTGCTGAGCGCGCGCGTGCGGAGGGGCCGGCGGCTTCAGCTAACCCCAGTAGTGGGGGCCACCTCCTGACTTTGACCCCAAGGAGACCCTCTGACTCTCGGGGGTGGGGGGGTGCCTCCTTCCGCTCCTCCATGAGGGAGACTTCCAGTGCGCCCCGGGTTGGGCAATCCGCCGAGGGGTGCGGAGTGACCCTGGACGGACACTACAGAAGAAATGGAGACAGTTGCGTTTCCGGGCGGCCCCGCGTCGGGGCGGCAGCCGCGTGTCCCCCGCCTCCCCCCGCAGCGCCCACAGCTCTCTCTGTCCTCTGTAGGTGGTCTTCCGCGGGGTCACCTTTGTCCTGAATGCGTTTGTCCTTCGCTTCCTGTCGAAGGAGATCGTCGGCATCGTGAACGTGAGGTGAGTGGCCGGGCCCCAGCGCTGCCCACGATCCTCCTCCTGGGCTGGGCCGGGCGTCCCCCTTGCTGGCCCCGCCGCCAGCCCTGGGATGGCCGAGCAGGCCCCCTCGCAGAGGTGCGGGCTGTTAGCGTTGCCTGGCCCCATGGAGTGTTTTCCATTAGCAGCCTCCGACCGAAAGCACATTTCTCCACGCTCTTCCGCTTCGCCTGCTCCTAAGGCCCAGGAGACGTGTGGGAGTAATTGACTTGCTCCCCCGGCAGCCCCGCGGCCTGCCCTGCTGCCGCTCACGAGGCTAAACACGACACACGGGCGTGAGAGCGGGGGTTGTGTCGGGAATTCCTTGGCAGCGCCTGGAACCGGATCCCTTTGGTCATTTAGACCCCGCTGGTCTCTTCTACACCCCCTTCCCCCCAGGTCTGTGCCATGCATGTGTGAGATAGGAGGTGGGTGCTCGCTAGGAATAGCCCCGCGGAGCACCGAGAGACAGGGCAGCGTGTTCCCAAACCCAGCACATTCCACCCACAGCTTGTGCCTCTGTCCAGGTGAGGTGGGCCGAGGAGAGGCCTGGGACCCTGCATTTGACAAGCTACTCAGACGATTTTGCAGCATTGACCAAGGGTATTTTGAGAGATGGCCTGTTAAAAGCAGGGCGGAGGAGGGCCAGCTCCTTAGCAGAGCTCAGATTTTACAGCTGCTGGACTTCTCCTCAGCCAGCCTTCCCCTGAGGGCTTCTGGGCCCCCCGCGGCCACTTCAGCTTTTGTCTGTTGGTCACTACAACATGGGGCAGTTGACCCTAGAGACATAGGCCGGGGTCATTCTCCCTAGCGCTGCTGACCCAGGGAATCAGTAGCTGTTCCTTGCCAAGGGCAGGAAGGGCCACCTTGGTGCTGCCCACCTACGAGGGCCCAGCAGAGTCTCTGGGATGGTTGCTGGGGCCCCTTTGCCTTTCCGGGGAGTGTCCTGGTTAGAGACAGCTTCTCCCACACGGGTCACCGACCAGGTCACCAGTACTGGTGTGGCGGAGTGCCAGCGGCCCCCCACCCACCCTTTCACAGTCACAGCCGCCTCCACCTCTGGCCACAGAATGTGCAGATGTGCAGAATGCCCAGCAGCCTCTCACCTGGGCAGCACGTTCTCTGGCTCAGTTGCTCACATGCACACACCCTCTCTCTCTCTCACACACACACACACACGCGCGCTTGCACACATGTACACATACCCCCCCCCCCCAAACTCAGTCTTCCTCACACACTCTCTCCAGAGGCCCCTGCTTGGGCCCTGACTTGGGGTGCACCCGACCGGGCTGGTGCGGCGCCCTGGAGTTGTTGCGAGCAGAGGCTCCGCCCCACGTCCCCACTCCGCAGGGTGAACCAGTCCCCACGGAGTGGCCTTGCTGAAGTGCCGCGTTTCCCTCCCAGGCTCACCCTGCTGTACTCCACCGTCTGCTTCCTGGCCCGGGAGGCCTTCCGCAGGGCCTGTCTGAGCGGCGGGAGCCTGCGGGACTGGCGCCGGACCCTGAACCTCCTGTGGCTCACGTGAGTGTGAGAGGCGGATGAGTCTCCCTCCTGGGGCCCAGTGCCTCGGCAGCACTGCTCCCCTCCAAGCCAAGGTGGCAGTGGTTGGGGGTCTGGGCATCGGTGGGCAGGCCGGGCCCAGGCGGTGCTGCAGGCTCTGCTTGGTGCCTTCCTTTCTGGGTGGCCAGGAGCAGAGGGGGCTCTGCATTTGGGATTTCTTTCTCCCAGGTGTCTAGCCCTGTTCTACCCTGTGTGCAGGTGTCTGTGCTGTTCCTGACCCCAGCCTGGGGTCCCTTTGCCATGGTATATGTATGGTGTCCCCCAAAATGGAATCCCCACAAAGCTAGGTATTTAATTTTTTTTTTTACAAAGCAACCTTATCACCTTCAAAGTACTCTCCATTACAACGTAATATATTTGTCAAATGTGCGATTCCATTCTGGGGAACATTTTTCAAACTTATCTGTTAGGGTGGCTGATAGCACCTCCCTTGTTATTTTCTTCACCCCTTCTGTGTCCTCAAATCGCTGTCCTTTCATGTCCCTTTGCCTTTGCAGAAACAAAAAGAGGTTGTTCACAGTGAGGTCAGGTGACTCAGGTGCGTGGGGCAAGAGAGGCGTGCTGATTTTTGCTCCCAAACTGGCACACTGAGATGGTTGCGTGAGCAGGTGCATTGTCGTGGTAGCAGAACCAGTTCCCCGTCTGCCACAAATAAGGTCTTTTTTGTCCCACACTGTTATACAATCCTTTCAGGTCCTCTGAATAGAAAGCTTGATTAATAGCCTGACCTGGTGGAACAAATTCTAAATGCACTATGAGTTGACATTTTCATCGTTTGGGAAGTTGATAGACGTCCAGAAGGAGGTTTGTCATCAATCAACATTTCACCTCTTTTGAAATGAGAAAACCACTCATACATTTGAGTTTTCCCATAGCACTGTTTTTATAAGCTGTGTTCAATATCTGTGGTTGTCTGGGTAGAATAGAGAAACAAATTCATAAACACACATATATGTTTAAGAGAGTTTTATACAAAGGGTAACTGTACATTAAGAAAACATTCCAACCCATCCAGTCCAAGGTCCTAAGTCTGATATTAACCCATATGTCTGATACCAATCTATAAAGCCCTCTTCAGACTCACTTAACACATGCAATGATGCCAAATGCAGAAAGATCACAGGCCAGTGGGTCAAAAGTCTTGGGATCCAGTGGTGTTGTAAGCATCTCAGCATTGGCAGAGGTCTCTCCGTGGTCTTTCCAGCCTCAGCGGTCTGGTAGCATCAGGGTAGGTTCATGTGGCTTCTCAGGGATGTCTCACAGGAAGTCAGCCTTGTCAGTGGGTGTCTCCAAAGGAGTAAGTAGAGAGAGATGGTGTCTCCCGCCACTAAGAAGAAAGTACTAGATTTCCCAGAATTCTCAGGAGAAGACCATGCCCACACAGAGGGCTCCTTGGTTATCTCACATTGGCACCAGACTAGGAGACTGCCACACCATCACAACAGCTTCTGCGGCATTTTTCCCAAGCAGGAAACAAAATTTCACAGCTGCACTCTGTTCTCTTAAATCGACCAGCAAGCAAAACTGCTTTTACCAAAAAACCCACTGTGACCATAGAGAACCTTCCCAGGAGATGCCACTGGGTGGCCTGACTCAGCGAGTCGCTTCAAGCTTGCCCGGTGGGGAAATGAGCAATACAGAAGAACTGCTCAGCAGAGCCTTTTTCCGTTTTCTGTTTTTTCGGTCCCCCCTCATCTATAGTCTTCATCTTTTCCTCCCATAGTATCCTAGGAGCTTTCAACACCTGTTCAATGTTTTCTGGAAGGCTCTAGGGGTTTCCTGTGATCTGTGTGGTGGCTGATTTTGGTTCTGGGAGGTGGAGAGTGCCCTTGGAGACCATGCGCAGCCGCTGAGAACAGCTGGGAAGTTCCTGCAGTAGCCCAGACCTGCAGGGAGGGCATGGTGGAGCTCGCTCCCGGCTGCTCTGCATGGCTGCCACAGGCAGGGCTGGTGGCTTGCCTTATTGGAGAAGTGACCCTTGCCACACAGTCCTATTTCACTGCTCAATGGGGTCGTGTGACAAAGGCTGTTAGGCATGCTAAAGCACTGGGAGCGCCGTTGTCCCCAGGAGTCAGGCTTCTCTAGTGGGACCGAGGCCTGTGTCTGCCCTTGACCAGCTGTCCGTGACCTTGGCCCATCAGCCTCCGTTTCCCCATCTTCCACCTGCGTCACTGTGAGGAGCTGTTGCCACACACAGAGGGTGGGAGCTGGACCCAGAGGCTCTCCACGCCTGGTGCTCTCTGACGTGCGCTTCAGTCTGCTCTCCAAGGACACAGGTTCTCCCGTCTCCCTTCTTCCAGAGTGCCCCTGGGCGCGTTCTGGTCTCTGCTCCTGGGCTGGGTCTGGCTCCACTGGCTGGAAGTGCCTGACCCTGACGCTGTCCCCTACTATGGAACCGGTGTGGTGCTGTTCGGGCTTGCAGCCATGGTGGAGCTTCTGGGAGAGCCCTTCTGGGTCCTGGCACAAGCACATCTGTTCGTCAGGCTCAAGGTCAGTGCGGCAGACCCAGGGAGGGAGGGAGGTTGCTGCTGCTTTGATCACATTTGCAAGAGGAGAGAATGGTTTCCCCAGGCTTCCATACAAAAAAGCATTTGAATAAAGGTCACTTGCTCCCTTAAGTCCCTTCCCTTCAACTGCAGGGCTGGGCTGAGTGGACCTCTGCTGGCTGTCAGGGTGGTGCGCCCTGGACCGTGGGATGCAGAAGGCAGGCCGGGAGGGGTTCCCCTTGACGTTCCTGGTGATTCTGTGCCGATGGGCCCTGAGCTGCACTGTGCCCTTGGCCCCTGAAGACCCGCTGTCTGACAGCTGTAAGAGCATGTCTTCACTGCCCAGGCTGCGGGGCAGGAGCACCCCCAGGGGGCCTGGGCCAGAAGACACGACCTCTCTAGCAGTCTGGGTTTGTTCCAAAGTCCATTAAATGGACAGCAACCCGGTAGGTCTCCCAGGCTGGCATCTTACCTGAGCGATGCCAGGCCTTCTCTCCCGCAGAGATGCTGGTGTGTGGGAACCACCAGAGTCCTGGCCAATGAGTGCCTGGCCCTTCCTCCACCAGGGCCCCTTGGCCACCGTCCGGGGGCTGTGAGCCCAGGTTCAGAGCACCAGCTCCAGGATGGTATCACTGTCCAGCCCGGCTCTGCGCCCGCAGCTGTTTCCATGTGGCATCTGCCGTCTCCAGTCTGCCTGCTTGCCCCTGTGTCCACCTTTTTTTTTTTTTAGGCATCACTGCCCTGGTGGTGGGAGTAGGAGGCCCAGCC
>PVJH01046003.1:0-12081 GCA_004026705.1 Nesogale talazaci | reverse complement strand
AAGAGATATATATCTCAGGAGCGTGGCGAAGCAGGGCTTGAAGGATCCTCAACTCACAGTAACACAGTCCACGGTTAGGTGTCCCACGGGCAGTGTTGCTTGGAGGTCGAGGCACAGGAAGAACAAGGCAGCTCTCTGGTCCGAAGATCCGGAAAGCAAGCGAGAGAGGGGGCGGAACCTGCGAAGCCCCTCCCACATCCGCCCCTCAACTCATCCTGCGCGCTCATTGGCTGTGCCGTCACAACAGATCCACCAATCTTCTGTGGCCATGTTGGCATAACAAATCTACCCATCACATCTGGAGACAAGTCCCATCAGTTTTTGAGGGACAAATATTTTCTTCCAACCCAGAAAGGAAATGGAGCAAATATTTCATTTCAATATAGGAAAGAAATGGTACCTATAAATGAGAAGGAGGCTAAGCCATGAACCCTAGGGTTGTGGTGAATCTAAATCAACTCAATGTGACAAAGGGTTGAGTCTTCTCTAGGCTTCTTAGCCTTAAACCCACTCTGGTGTATGGTTGTGGTAACTCAAGTGGGGCACTGGGAATCTGAGGGGGACAGGAGCAGTCAATCTCAGTCTTTCCCCCATAAAGTTATATTTAGAAATCTGGGCAGAAGTATAAGTGCTCTGAAAATACCTCGGTAACTTTAGAAAAAACAACTTTTCCTCTCAACTTCCTTGTTCAATATTTAGAAACACTCAGATCTCGTGGACTTTTATAAATAGATCTCGCGGACTTTTAAAAGATATATCTGTGGAACTCAAGAGATGTTTATCATTGTGTTAGATGGAGAGTTGTCTGTTCTATCCCACAGGAGAGGAGCCCTGGGGATATAGTAGTTAAGAGTTGGACTGCAATCTGCTATGTTAGTGGTTTGAAACCACCAGCTGCTCCAAGGGAGAGGGATGAGGCTCTCAATTCCCATCAATAGCAATAGTCTCAGAAATGCATAGGGCCATTTCTACCCTATCCTTCAGAGTCACTAAGAGTCAGCCTTGACTTGTTGGCAGTGAGCTTTGTCCCATCTTTCTTTGCACTTACCCTCTCCCCATTCCTCACCACACTGGCTCTGCCTATTCTCTTTTTGGAGTTTTCAAACCATCCACGGTTGACTTCGGGCACTTCAGGCTGCTCTGCCTACCCTTCTAAAATACTTCTCAGTAAATCACAAGGGAGGTGTTCATCCCTCTCACTATCTTGGGCACATTCCAACCATTAAGTTGGTTCTGATTTATTCAAATTCAGAGTAAATTGTGTGGATTCCTTATTTCCTGGTTAGTGATGTCAAACTTTCACTACATCCCTCGTTTTAATCATTTTGGTTGGAGGTTCAAAAATGCTGACAGAGTTGACTCTGCCATGCAATAATATTCAGTGTCCAGATCACGAGTGGCAACCTGATTCAAATTTCACAATGATTTCTTTCTTTAACTCTAGCATGGTTCTCACAGGTTCCTTCTTAGCTTTCCTGCTGGCATCACTGTGGAGCCAACGGTCACAATATTGCCTGCAACAAAAGTACAAGAAAAAAAAACAAAAAAACAAAAGTACAAGAAAAGAACAACGGTAAATGTTTCAACAGGCTCACACAAGCACTCTATGCTGTCTGAGCAATTAGGCACAAGCGTCACCCTTTTTCACCCATGATGAGAGGGGATGCATTTCTCACCCTCAGTTGTATAGGTTTTCTCAAGTTGGATTTTGGGTTAGGTTATGGTTTAAAGCTATGAACACAGACTAAATTTGTTCCCCCAAACTTTACTGTTCTAGTTGTGGAAAGGTCAAGCTTGCAGCCATTGGAAACTGTAGCTTTCTGCAGATGATGGAAGAGGCGTACTCCCAAATTCTAATGTCACTCACCACTAGGAGCCTGAGAAAAACCCAGAAGTTCCTCTCTACCTTCACAGACAGCTCAAAAATCATTGGATTGGCTATATCCTAAGTCCCAAGTGGCAGAGGGGCTTGCACTGTAACCTGAATCAGAATCAGCATCTATTCTGGGTCACATTCAGAGCTGGCAGCAGTTTTAAGTTACTTCCTAGAGGCTGGAGTAGCAAACCAGAATGTTGCTTCCAAAATTCAAAGAGGCCCTATAGATGTGGTGCCTCTGTTTTAGTTGTGGAGAGGTCAGACACTCTAAGTTATCTGTGCATTTAGTAGGGAAATATTGACATATTCCACACCACTGGACCCCTAGAACGATTATTGAGTTAGAATATGGTTGAACTTCGGAAAGTTAATGTCCTCCTAACATGTAGATGCTTTACCAATAAATCTAGAAATACTGACACCTTTTCCTGACCAGTTCCGATCAGTATAATGTCATCAATTTGATGGATCGATATCATGTTTGTGGAAGGTAAAGGTGAACAAAATCCCTTCAGGTTAAATCATAACATAGTCCTGGAAGTTTCATCAGGCAGTGATCTGATTGATAATCTGGGCTTCACCCTTTCCCTTAGCCTGGAGTGTATAGCAGGCATAGTCCCCAACCATCACAATAGTGCATAAATATCTTTAATCCTAGGGTTGCTTTGGTATGAAATGAGCAGAGGAGCTTTTAAGGGTTCGCTGAAGGCTTTGGTGTGGGTGTATGTTTTACTGATGTAAGTCCCTAGTTAATATCATTTGCTTCTCTCAAACATTAGGAATGCCACTAAAATTGGATCAGGCACACATTCTTTTCTGTGTTGTTGGCGCCCGATTGTGGCCATTGAATCTGTTTGGATTCGCAGGGGGGTATGCTTTTGCCTACTAACTGCAAGGTTAACAATTTCGAGCCACCAGCCAATCTTGTGAGAAAGATAAGGCTTCCTATTTCTGTAAATATTTATAGCCTTAAAAATCCCAGGGGGAAGTTCTAATCCATCATATAGAGATAGTATGAGAAATGCTTTTTATAACAATAAAAATATCTTTTGAGAATTTGTTGTAATTAAGGTACTTTCAAAATCTCTTTACAGATTTTTTTCATTATATCATTAGTGACTTCAAAGAGTATGTGGGAAAATTCAATATCCTTTTTTAAAATTAATTGAATGGTTTAATCGCATTTTTAAAAATTGTGCAATCAGCATCACAATCAATTTTAGAACTTATTCCTCTTTCTTGTACTCAATATTTTTATCTCCCTATTTCCCCCCAACCTCCCTCACCATAACCCTATGAAAAGATCAATTAAGTTACTGTCTCCAAAGGTTTGCCTATCCTGAATTTCATATTAAACATACACACATACATACACATACACACACACACAGAAAACTGCAACATGACCACTGAAGACAAAATAGGTGCATAAGCAAATGTGGTGAAGAAAGTTGATGGTGCCTGGATGTAAAAAATATACTGCGTGGTGTCTTAAAGGCTTAAAATTAAACAAGCAGCCATCTAGCAGGGCAGCAATAAAGCCCATGTGGAAGAATCACACTAACCTATGTGTGTAATCATGAAGCGCTGAGAGGAAGAGGTATCAAAAATTCGAAACACACAAGTTCAACTTGATGTGAGAGGACATGGATACAAGAGAGGACCAAAACTCACTTGCATGATAATTGCATAGTCCCTTTTAGAAGGGCTACAAAGAATGGGTGGTAAATCTAGTATGGTATGGCACTGATGAGCCACAAAAATAACCTCCAGTTCTTTAATATTCCTTCCCCTTGATATTAAGGTTTATATTTATTTTACCTAATGTGTTAGGGTTCTCTGGAGAAACAAAACTAGGACACATGATGAGACATAGATGATAGATGATAGATAGATAGATAGATAGATAGATAGATAGATAGATAGATAGATAATAGGCAGGCAAATAAATGGACTCAGTTAACTCATGTCTGTGGAACAGTTACTCTACTAGCCACTGGGTTCAAGATTAAGGACACAGACAGCTGATTCTTCGACTGGACAATGCAGGCAGTCTAGCCACAGGCCGCAAATAACAGGGCAGATCCCCAACAATCAGCAGGATGACAGGATCTGATAGCCTCGAGCTTAAATGACATATACACCAGCAGCATGGGGAAGCAGTTCCCGAAGGAACCTCGAGCTCCAGTGACACGCAATTCATTGGTAGACAGTCCCATAGGTAGTAGAGCTCAGTAGCCAAAGCAAAGAACTAACAGCTACATGCTGGTCCAATTACCAGAGGGACAGAGAGAGAGAGACCGACAGAGAGAGAGAGAAAGAAAGAGAGAGAGAGGTGGGGTTTGCCAACTCATCTATCTCTTTGCCCTCTGATCAAACTGCAACCTTATTAATCCCACATGTTCTGATTGTTCAGTACATAAAAGCCAAGATAGATAACTCTTCAGAAAGAGTAATAAGAGTAACAGTTCGGGCTGAGCCCTGGTGGTGTAGTGGTTGAGTGTGGGACTGTGGCCCACTGGCTTGGCGGTTCAAATCCAGCTGCAGCTTTCCGGGAGCAAGGCTGGGCCTCCCACTCCCACCACGGCAGTGATGCTCCAAAAAAAAAAAAGAGTAACAGTTCCTCAAGGTCTGGAAAGAGGAGTGTGTGTGTGTGTGTGCGTGTGTGCGTGTGTTTTGAGGAGGCTGCTATGGTGGGGTGATGAGGAGATGTATAACTCCACTCCATGGGATTCAACAACAGAATTGTACATGAATGGATATATTTGATTGTGTAAAATATTTCAATGAGACTATTAATTAAAAAATGGGAATTAAAATTCTATATGATCAGAAATACTACTATTAGGCATACACTACAAAGATATGAGACACAAGCATGAGTCGATGTTACGCTTCCCCATATTTATAGAAGTATATTTCACAATTGCAAGAAACTGGAAGCAACCGAAATGCCCAATAGTGAAAAAAAGGGTAATCTATGGTACGCCTAGTGGAATATAACACTGTGATGAAAGCATGAAACACTACATGACTGTATAAAGAAACATCAAGTAAACATATCTGCCAAATCCCAAAAGGGCAGAAAGTCTGCCAACTGATAAGGTACTTCATAAATACCACCGCAAAATAAAAGATCTCACATAGGCTGAGGCTACTCCTTCTAGAAGGGGGAAAAAGAGAAAATCATCCACTTGTTGCTGTACAACACTCAGACAAGCCTGGGACAAAGCAGGGCTCCCACAGATAAGAGGGGAGAATCTTACTGGAAAATCAAAGTAAGAGCAGTGGAGGTGAGAATCTACATTTCAGAAGAAGCATTTATATTTTTGTTGGTGGCGATGATGGAAAAATGGTGAGGAATTACATGACATCAGAAAAAGATGCTGAAGAATAACTGTAGAAAACCAAAGAGGGGAACAAGACCAGTTTTAAGCTCCTGGGTAGACACTTGAATAATTTTTTAGCCAAACTTCAGTGAACCATGCCATGGATGAAACACAAGGAGGGACTTAGATGCTTGTCTTACAGGGCATGTGGCATCCCCCTAAGGGTCACACAAGGTCACAAAATGGAAGTCTGACTGAATGAACTGGGCCCTACCAAAAAACAACCTGTAGCCCATGGATTTAGAATTGAAACTCCCTGATGGGAAAGGAAACAGATGGCCAGCCTAAATCTGTGGAAAAGGCAGTCAGTGGACCGTGGGTAGGACCACCGGATTAATGGGTGTCCAGTGAGAGGAGACCCAGAACCACCATCTATTTAGTATACACCACCATCTATTTAGTATACCAATGCTCTCCTTGAATTAATCAATATAGCAGGCATTGATCTGCCAGGCAAAGTTCTGCCCTTGTAAGAAATAATACAGTACTTTTTCCCTTGGGTCCAATCCTCATGATCAAAGTAAACAAAGCTCAATTAAGAAATCAATCTATGAAAAACAACATCTCATGAATTTCACCTCACATAAACTCATACTAACAGTACCTTAAACTCTACAAGTTGGATAAAAGTTTGATGTAATCAATGTAATTAATATCCATACACCCCAGGGGAATGATTGACATTATTTTTCTTTTTTGTTTGTTTTTTTCCCTGTTTCCATCTTTATTTGTATGATTTTATTTTCTTTGACTGCTGTTCTTGTTGGCTTTGATGGTTTTTTTTCATAATATGACTGCCAGGGTAAATCACAGTTATTCATATATCATAGACAAGCAGATGAATTCTGGGTCCCCACTTAATTCTCGCTCCAATACAAGAACAGCTAGTTCTTATAAAATGCCATCACTGAAGATAAAGTTGCTGCAATAAAGTGAGGGAAAGAAAGAAGATGGTGCTCGGTTATCAATGAAACAGTGTCTGGGGTCCTGAAGGCTTATATTGAAATAAGCAGCCATCTCTGTAAGGCATCAGCTAAGTCTTTATGGAAGAGGCACACCAACCTGTGTGATACAAAGATGAAACCAATGAAAGCCAATAGTTTGAAGGGAAAACGATAAATTATGAACTCTCAATTTGTAGAAGGCTCTGAAGGACAATGGGAGTCCCAAATCAATCTACATGGTATTTAGTCAGATTAAGTTTCTGGCGAATGCCCTCTGGCCACTGGTGAGGGATTCAAACAGCTTTACTATCAGACAGAGACTACTGTAAACTTAATTATGGTGTATCAAACTACAGTATAATATAATTGGACAATCAACCTCTTGACCCAAGCTAAATTTCCTCTAAGATTAAATATTTCTCATTTGTTCCATTACATAAATTTCTCTTCCACCTTTTTAAATATTGTGGGTGGTCTTTTCTTTTTTTGTTCTTTATTTTTATCTCTATGTTATTATTGCTACTTTCTACTTTATTTTGTTTTGTTTTTTTAGTTGTTTATGTTAGCTTTCCTAGTTTATGAAACACAGAACAGAGGGAATGGATACACAGAGACAATAACTGATGTAAGGGTTGTTTGGGGACAGGGAGTGGGGAGGGGGAGGGGAATGGGGGCTCAAAAATGAATGCAGGAGGGGCGAGGGAGCACTAGAATTCATTGTGATGACGCATACAAAATTCTTTTTAAAAGTTACTTAACAATGAAAGTGTATGGTGTAGAAATTTTATATCAAGAGACTACTCACGGTGGTAGAATAATTTGGAAAAATATATCAATAATGGTTGCAAAATAAAGTAAAATCAATGCACTATAAGATAAAGGTAAAGGTGTTGAATTAGTTGGAGAATGTCCTAGTGTGTGTATTTTCCCATGGTAAAAATAGATGATACTAATATTAGGTTTAAGGAAGAAAAAAATTACTAAAATTGATTGTGATAATAGCTGTACAACTATTCTTGCTATCATTAAAATATTGAATTGAAGATATGTGGGAAATGTGACAATTAAGCTGTTAAAAGTAAAAGTTAAAAAACTAAAGTTCCATATTCTTTTTTTTTTTTTAATTTTCTTTGGGAGGGCATCACTGCTCTCCGGTGGTGGGAGTAAGAGGCCCAGCCCCACTGCTGGAATTGAACCTCTGTCCCAGTGGGCCGCAGTCCCGTGCACAACCACTACGCCACCGGGGCTCAGCCCTTTTAATTTTTTTTGGGGGGGGGGATCCATATTCTTTTAATTCCATTTTCTACATGTTTTTACATCCTTCTGTATAGGTAATATTGTATAGCTATTGTATGTATCCTCATTGTATAGATAAAGAAACTCAAGCTGAGGAAATTGCCAGGCTCGAGGTAACATAGTGTAGGCTTAACTGTAATAGGGTATGAATTTTGATCCTATATGCATTCTCTTCCACTGATAGATCTAATTTTAACCTAGACAGATATGCAAAGTAATAATGGTTGACTCTTCACCCTTCCTTGTAATTCTAAACCAAACCAGGTAGAGTACCATCAAATCAATTTTGTCTGGGAGCCCTAGCAGCTCATATTTTTTAGGCTTCCCAGTCTATGAAATAAAGAACAGCAGGAGTGGATACATAGAGATCATAGCGAATGTAAGGGTTGATCAGGGTGATGGGGAATGGGCAGGTATGAAATTTCTATTCTCCCTCTTGGAGGACAGCCACAGACACACACTAAGGAGAAGTGTCCCAAATACCACCACTACCATGAAGCCCAGGTGATTCAGAAGGGTAAGCATTGAGCTACCAACAATAAAGTCAATGTTTCAAATCCATCAGCCACTCCTACGGAGAAAGATGAGACAGCCTCACTAAAGATATACAGCCTCAGAAACCCAATATTGCACTTGCTATGAGTCAGAATCCACATAATGCCAGTAGGTTTGATTTGGTTTGGGAATCACCAACAACACTCAGCTTTTCAATATTTTTCCATTTTCAGGTTGATTGGAAATGTGAAATATATCTATAACTTTAGATTTCCAACCTCAAGCTTATATTGATCATGAAGCACTTGAAAATACATAACTCCTAAGAGGCTAAACGTTACTAAAAAATGGATAGCTGTTGCTCTGCCCTGTCTTCAATATTTTTCAGTAATAGCACTTTGGTGGAAAAGTGCATTACTCACTCAGGACTATGAAAGTTAAAACCATTTCAATCTTAAGTGACAACCACTAGGAATATTGGACTGAACTGATTTTAATAAAGTTTAAAACCATGGCCCTGAATAACTGATAAATGTGTTTAATCAAAACTCCTTGTTTCTCTCCAGCTGGCATTCTCACACATGTAGCACATGCAGTTTAAAGTCTTAGGACCGAAACTATCTCAACCTATTCTCAAACATTAAATGGGTACCAAGCGCGGCTTGCTGGGGTGGAGCTGGGTGTGAAATGCGAGTGTCACATGGGCCTCTTTTGGTAAGCAAAACTGACTCTGCGGGATGAACCAAATGCTACCGTTAAGGCGCCAGATGTCAACCGGACCCCACAAAAGGTGTTTGCTAATAAAAAGATAGCAGGACGGTGGCCATGGAAGTCAGAATTCTCTTAGGAGATTGTAAAAAAAAAAATTTTTTTTTTAAGAATTTTCTCCTTTTTTGTACCTGTAAAATAGCTGAATGGAATGACCTTTGACTTGGCAGCAAGAATACAGGGATCACAGCAGGAAATAATTGCTTCATATCATAAATTTATCAAAATCAAAGAAGACCAATGAGAAAATAATATAATCCTTGTAAATATACAAGCAGCAAGGTGAATACACTGCCTGCTCACACTCAAAACAGTTTTTATAATTCTTTCAATTCTGGAGGGAAATTTCCAGGGCCACCGATGTCTACATATTTTTATTTTGTAGGCACACCACCAATTACATTTCTTTCTGTGGGCACTCAGGCTTTAATAAACCATGCAAGTTTATGTACATAGCTTATAATCTAGGAGCTCAGATTTAGATGATAAGAGACAATAAAATCTGCATCAAAGGCAGCTTTGTATATTGTACCTCAGAGAACATAGAGCTGGCCATACCCGAGATTTATGTTTCTATGAGATTATCTGTCACGTACAAATTATTTACTCTTGATTTTTAGATAGCTTTTTACCACTTAAGCTTTATTCAGCGAGGAAAAGACTGTGCCCCCTATTTAAGTTTAAATATTTCTGATATTGATAGGTAATGAGTACAATCTTTTCTTAGCATGCACAGCAAGAGTAGACTTTAAAACTTGTGTCTTTAAAGGCTTTAACTGATTGTATCTTCTGTTTTCAAACCTGAAACCTGAGTATATCAGGAGGGATATTGGTTTGATCTGCAACCTTGGCCCTTTGTTGATCAAACAGCTCTGGTGACAAGTTCAAATTCAGCAGAAGCAGGAGGAAAGCACTTTGTACCTTCAGAAATAAATGGGCCAGGGCCAGGGAATGTAGCAACTACAATGGGGAGGTGAAAGTAAAATCCATGATGATTTTCTCCTACTAGCCCCTATATTGCTTCGAGGTCACTAAGCAACCATGTGAAATAGAATCAACTTGGTAATGCATTACCAGTGTGAGAAAAAGCTGTGAAACCAGTTGAAAATTAAAAAGTAAACCATTCAATCAATGGCATATCTAATTTCATGTTGTCAAAAATGATTTTACCAACATGTTTCCCCAACTTAATTTAATTTAGTATTTTTGCAATATCATTTGGCCTCAGCCAAAAATAGATGAAAGCATAGATTTGCTTTTGTCCTTCTGCTGAGACAAAAAAAATGGTGAATAATAAGACAATGGCTTGATGAAAAAAGTACCATGTATAAACCTCATGCCAATATATTCATCCTTCTTATTGTGCAAAAATTATCTCTTCTTTGTCTCTTTTCTAAGAAGAACTTGGGTTTCCAACAAGTAGGAATTTCATATTAATTTCTTCAGGGACAAATTCAAAGAAAGATTCACCTCTACTGAACTCTCCAGGTCCTTGTTAAAAAGCTTAGTCCTCACTAGGGATGAAAAAATATCAAATATTGCCTAATTTATCATTGAAGCTACATGATGTATTGAGAACTGAATAATATCCAAGAAATGTCAGAGTAATTTTCTAGTATCCTGATAGGACACTCATCCCACTGTGAGTTCAGTATGAAAATCCTAATTCGCTTTCACAGGGAAAGATTCAGAAAGGCCCAGAAGTATCAACATACAGTCTCTGCAAGGACTCAGATTGTGGGCGTGTACTCGGCTATCACACTATTTTATTTTACCTTGACTGCTATATTAAAAATATATTCTTATATAAAGGAAGGAGCAGGTGCTTTGATTCTTTCAGGCAGAGTTCCTTTTCCCACAACCCCTTCCCTATGAAGGCCAATGTGACTGCCACTGCACGTTTGACTCACTAGAGCTGTGCCCGTTAATGCAGCCATCTTTGTCAATGGAATTGAGCTAAAGCAGCGTGTCCGAAATGAAGCCTCCAAAATAATTTATAGCAAATGCACAACGGATTGCAAGGTTCAGTGGTGCCACGGTGTGCACTTGCTTTCATTTGGAATCTTCTGCAGATGTTCACATGTATCTGAGAAGCAGAACCAGGGCTGTAACAAAAATTAAGCTGTCAGGATTGACTGTCACCATTCACGAGCGTGAGAACACGGTCTGGTTTCTAGTTTCTTAATTACTAGAGCACCATATGGCTTATCTCTTCAGTAAATACATTTATAAGAATATGAAAATGCTTCACTGTATTAGTAGGGATTTACCATAAGCCATATTACTGAGAAATGGATTATAAGAATTGCTGGGTAATTGGTTTATTCTACTTGCTTTATTTTATATGATAATCTGGCTATGTATTACAACAAAATTTAATAATATTTTAATAAAGTTACTATTACATTATTCTAATAAACTAGTTAACAGTATGCTGGATTTTGTTCTGATTTTAAAAATAAGACTTTCTGCTTTCAGGGAGAATAAATTTAGTCAAGAGGACTTGTTCTACAAATAATTTTTAGTTTTCACCTGTGTGATAAAAACATATCCCTGGAATAAGAAAAATCTATTCTATAATTTCAATGAATTACTAGTGAGAGTTTAAATTTGGGGAAAGTGTGTGGGGATATTTTATGAATATATACATACATCAGTAAACAGATAATTTCTATACAAGTCATTCATATCTATGGCTATGTAAATTTAATTCTGCAATATGTAGAGTAAATTTATTTCTCCAATATACCTTGTATCTACTAGATGTATTCCTTCATCTATTAGACACATACCATTTGTCTAACACAGCTTTTTGTCTATTAGATATCCATTACCTTTTGTCTAATATGTCCAATCTATTAGACAGAGGTACATGATGTCACATGGGTTACTCACTGAGCGGTGATCCACAGTTAGCAATGTGAAATGACCAGCAGTTCCTCAGGAGAAAAGGGTAGCTTTCCTTTCCCTTAAAGACTAAGTCTCGGAGACTATCAGAGGCAATTCAACCCGGTGCCATGGGTCACCGTAAGTTGGCAATAACTAGATGGCAGTGAGCTCTACATATATCCCTAGGGATGAATTCCTTGTACAGAAACTCCCCACCTGTATCAAGATATGTGTCAATGTTCATGTTGCTGTAGAAGTAGTTGCTAAGTGACATCTAATCAACTATGACCTCATATAGCAACCCTATGTGCAACAGAATGAGACACTCCAAAGTCCTGCACCGTCCTTAAAATTGTCCCTATGTTCTGAGCCCATTATTGTAGGTGCTGTGTCAAGCCACCTCTTGAGAGTCTTTCCCTTTCTT
>PVJH01046002.1:0-12078 GCA_004026705.1 Nesogale talazaci | reverse complement strand
GTCTGAAGGCAAGAGAAGAGTCAGTCTTCACCGCCAGCCACCACGCCCGGCTCTCCAAGACCACCCTCCTCTACTCACCTACCTGCTGCCATAAAAACGTCTGGGGGAACGTAGGCCTGTGTGGCATCCGCTCACCTCTGCTCAGATCCTGATCTAGCCGAGAGGAAGACTGTCTACCATCCCCTGTCACCATAGCGTCCAATCACTTCTCTGTCCGTTCCACCTGCCAGGCCACCCAGCCGTCTGCCCTGCACACTGTAGACATATGGAGATGCCCATGCAGGGTCTCTGCCTTCCAAGAGCTCCCAGTCTGGCCCCAGAGACAAGGACACAACAAGTGCACCAGTGCTAAGAGCCACTGTAGGGCTTGCCCAGGGTGTTCTGGGACGCAGAGGAGGAGGGGTGTCTCCCAGAAGGGCTTGCAGGCCAGGAGTCCCCCAGAAGAACTGGAGGAGAGGAAGAGAAAGCAACTGCACGTGTAAGGCGACTGGGACAGGCAAGAGCAGTGTGTGGAAAGCACCTAAGACAAAGTCTTGCCACCCATGCCTTCATGGAGCACACTGGCTGTACTTCTTCCAAGGCAGATGCTCTTTTGGCAGTCCCCGTGTTTCAATATGCTTTGACAGCACCAGGATTATATGCTTTGGCAACACCAGAATTCCAAGGCTTTGATTCTTCTCTGGTTGTCCTTATCCAGTGTGCGCACTGCTCACATGCACGAGGCAACCGAAGACATCACAGTTGGGTCAGGGACACCTGCATCCTCCAGAATAATGCTCTGCTTTCCACACTCCCATGAGATCGTCTGCAACCGGTACATTCAATGCAGCGCATCGTTTGATCTGGACGACTCTTCCACAAACAGCAATTGTGGACCCAAGCAAGGTGAAATCCTCAACAACTCCAATCTTTTCTCTGTTTATCTTAATGTTACATACATTTGATAACATGTGGGGGGGGATTCTGTTGGTCTGCGCATTGAGCTGTAATTCATACTGAAGGCTGCCACCCTTGATGTTCATCAGCAAGTACCCCAATTCCTCCTCACTGTCGACAAGCATGCTTATGGCAGCTGCATACTGCAGGCTGTGGTAAGCCTCCCTCCCTCCTGATGCCACGTTCTTCTTCACGTAAGCCAGCTTCTCCATATACTGGACCGTCAGGCAGTGCCCAACACCCATCCAAACTGTCCTTAGGAAGCAATCCTCAGCCCCAGCTTCTGGGTAGATCAGAGGGGGGGCCATGTTCCTCTAGCAAGTCAACTCCTCTTCTTGTTGAGGAGTGAAAACATAATGCCGATTTCTTGCAAATTTCTTAAGCTCCTTCATATTCCCACTTCTTGCCCAGTTTCTAGAGGCCTTAAACACACACCCCCCCAAAAAAATTCTGAGTTTGCTCATATTAGCTCTATAGGGAGGGTCCCTGGAGGGAGGAGGCTGCAACTCAGAAAGGGTCATGAGGGACTAAGGAACTTAGGGTTAGGCAACAGTGGAGCTGAGCCAGGACGCAGGTCCCTCCTCTCTCTTTCTCTTAGCCTGTCTCTCTTGACTCTGGGGTCCTAACTGAGGCTGCAGATGAGAGCTCATGCAGACTGGGGTGCACCAAGCGACGCCAGGCTCGTGCTGTGGGTGTGGTTTTCAGGGGGGCGCCTGCCTCCTTAAGGGCGGCGCACACACTAGGGGAGTCTGGTGCACCGCGAGTTAGGCTGGTTGGAAAGGGTTGGGACGCCTGGGAAGGAGCCAGTTTTGAGAGCTGAGCCGGCACAAACTCGTCCCCCAAACCTCGCAAATGCAGGCCCCGGGCTGGGCCCCCATTAGCACACAGAGCTGCTGTGCTTCAAACAGCACCCGCCATCTCTCCAATGCGCGCGCGCGGCCTCAGCTCAGCAAGGTGCTGGCTCCAAAGCCGGATCAGTAGCACTCAATGACGCTCGCTGCCGTCATAAAGCTTGAGTCAAAGAGCCTCGAGGTGTTGTTAGCTGAAGATTCCTATACAGTTACGGTCCCCACCCGACAAACATGATCAAGCTGTAAGTTCCGAGTGGGTCAAACCCAGGCCACAGCTGCAGCTTTACCCTCCCAATCCATTCTTCACCCTCTTACCCGAGAGGACTCTTTCAGATCCTGGGCCCTGGAGTCAAACTGTGCCCCTTAAGCCTCGTCCTGCCCTGGCTATGTGGCCTTTGCCAAGTCACTTAACCGCTCTGTGCCTCAGTTTTCCTCACCTCAGCAACGCAGTTAATCACGACCATGCCTTAAAGCACCGAGTGTTGTGCTTATTGTGTTTAGCTGTCATCTGATTAGCTCCCGGCTCACGGTGGCCCGTACATCGCAGGAGGAAATGCTGCCCAGTCCCCCACCATCCCATGACCCGGGGTAAATAGGATAGCTGAGATTCACAGGGTTTTAATGGGCTGCTTCTCACAAGAAGTTCACGTGACCTTTCTTCCTAGTCCATCTTAGTCCAAACTCAGCAACTGACGAGCCTCCACTGACCAGAGTTTGTTCTCACCCCAGCAGAAACTGGGAGGCAGGGCACTGCTTGCCACACAGTCACCGCTCAACACAAGCCAGCTATTGCTGTTAATCACATGACACGTGATGAGGCGTCTGGGCATTCTCTACCATGGGGAGCACAAACTGTTAGGCATTAGACTGCTCACCCAAAGGTTGGTGGTTCGAATCTCTCCAGAGGCCTCACAAAGAAAGATCTCATCACACCCCATGGAGTGCGCTCTGCTGGGCAGCAGCGTGGGTGCTTTGAGTGGGATGCGACCGATCACAACTGGTTGGGCTGGCTTTCATTGGGTTTCCTATTTGCTTCCCCATAATATTTTAAACTTTTTAAATATTTATTTAAATATTTAAAACTTTATCATCAGTTTATATAAGAAAACATTACTTATGAAAATTACTCTGATGAATAGTTTGCCCTCCGAGTGCAATGGAAAGTGGATTAATTCAGATACCGTTAGATTGAAACTTTCACATCCCATCATTTTTCCCTGTGGGCCAGTATGTAATTTGTTCTGTTTTCTGCTTTCTTTGGAGCGTTTTCAGAGTTGGTGGTTGTTGGTGGAGTCGGGGGGTTGGGGGGGCAGGGGTGCTGTACGAATTTCTCTTTCTGAACTCCAGGATAAATGAATCCATAGTAACTAGATTAATAGTTTCTTAGGGTCATGGCAGGGGAAGCTGGAGGAAAATGGGGGGCTACTAATCCTGAGTACAAAAATGAAGAGAGTGTCCGAAAATATTTTTAATATATTCAAATCATTGTATTGTATGGTACGTGCATTACATGTCCATAAATCTGTTTTTTAAAAAAACAACCCTTGATTAAATTCACTGAATGTCGTTTTGGATCAAAGGACTAACTGTTCTGTAGGCATTGGACTGGGTGGTTCTGGGTAAGCAGGGCTCTCTTCCTGGAAGGTCTGCAGACCGTCCTGTGGGGAGAGACACTCAGAGGGGCTCAAGTTTCCTCTTGAGCAGCACCTGGAAACAGCAAGGGTGGTGGCCTTGCAGGGTGCCAGGCTTTGCTCCTGACCCTTAGTTAGACTCTGTGGACTCCCCCAGCACCACTCCAGGGAGAGGAGAATGCCCAGGCTTCCCAACCGACCCTGCCTGACTTGCCGTGTAGAAAATGGGGTCACTTCGGGTCCCGTGCTTAGCACTGGGCTGGGAACCTGGGTTATGCTCAACACACCTTGGCTCCCCTCTCCCTTCACCCTGGCTTCCTTTTGACGGCTCGTCTCAGCCATCTAGGGCAGCTGTAACAGGAAGACGGCAGAGCTTTAACAAACGGAACTTTATTCTCTCACCGTCTAGGAGGCACGAGGTCCAGAGTCAGAGTATCAGCGCCATGGGAAGGCTTTCTCTCTGTCAGCTCCTTAGGAAGCTTCTTGCTCCAGTTCAACATCTATGGACTCACCGTTGCTTGGGGATCTCCCTGTGTCTTGACATTAGCCTAGACGCAGGTCTAGCCGGTCTAAAGGTGACCCAGCTCTTCCTCTGGCTCGTAGGAGCTCCCTCTGATCTCGACTCACTTGTCGAGTCCCTTTCATTTCTTAAAGAGGCCTACTCAAGATGCAACCTAATCCTGTGGATTGTATCCTGTCTCATTAACATAACTCCTCCAACCCTACCTTGTTAATATCATTCAGGTGAAGATTTATAGCACACAGGAAAATTGTACCTGATTACAAACTGAAGGGTATCACACAGCACAGAAAATCATGGTCTCCGCCAGCTGATGGACACAGGAGCCAGGGTGGGACACATTTCCAACACTAACGTGGGTCCTAAGTAAGAAGAATCTAATAGGACCTAATACGACATCCATAACAGCCTCTCTATTGATCGTGGAGAAAAGACAGAGACATGGACATAAGGACTAGCATACCCACCTCTATCGATCAGTCCATTTCTGGCCCTGACCCCACCCCCCGCCCCCGCCTTTGTTGGGGCCAGAGCTCTGGTCACCCACAGGAGTTTTCCTTTCTTTGCCCCCTAGAGACTCAGCTAGCCCATTTGAGGGAGGGGCGGGTACACAACAGCCAATGGGCAGGGTGCTACACATCTCCAATGGCCAAGTTTGAGACGATTATCTTTCCTGACACCTTCATGTTGTAGTCCTTCTGCCTCAACCAGCTGATGCTGGCCCCTTTCCCAATTTATAAAGGTTCACTTAAAAGATTTACCCCCAAAATGAGTGGGGAAGCCTCTTCGCTGAATAGACAACACATGAAATAAACACATTAATAACTAGTGTTGACACACCGGGTGTGAGTGCTCTGGTACTCTTAACGAGTGCTGAGGTAGGCAGGAAGTGAGGGCCATCGGCTCTGCCCAGCAGGCCAGCGAAGGCAAGACCTGGGTGCTAGAGGCTAAGCAGGAGCTTGGCAGGCAGGCAAGGAGGAGGCTAGAGGGCAGAGGCCAAGCCCTTGAACCCTCCAGCTCCGAGTCCGCGTGAGGGGTGGATGGTGGGGCTGATCCTGGAGAGGAGAATCCTCTGGGGGATTCCAGAGGGCCTTGGAAGTCAAACACGACTGGGGCTCTTCGTCGTTCAGTTCAAGGGTTCTCAGCCCTCTTTGAGAACCTGATCAAAGCGATTGTCCTCCCCCCCCCCCGCCCCCGCAATGCCCATCTTCACAATGTTGCTTGTTGTCGTTGTCAGATGCCACTGAGCGGGGTCCTGACTCATGCCAACTCTCCATCCCCCCTGCCTCTCACCGGGCCCCCACTGGATTCATGCTGCGCTTGAGTACATTGTGGCAGCCGCTGCGGGCCAGCCCAGCTCCTCGACTTTACAAGCCCTGTCCAGGTCTGTAGCCCAGGGTGTTCAGGTACCCCAGGTTTAGCTTCGGAGCCCCTCGCTGGGCCAGCGCACTCAGATCCTCAGAGTGTGGCAGGCGTCCCTCAGGGCCCCCCTCATAGGACAGCTCACCCCCTCTGTCTCAGACAGCACTGGTCCACCCGCCCGCAGCCAGGAGACCTTTTGGTGAGCTCTCCCCTGAGGCGTGGAAGAGTCTTGTGCAAACCTGGAGATTACCCTTTGAACATTCCCTCACTTCCATCACTTGTCAAAGTGTTCGCTGGGCGGCGGCCGGGCCCGGGAAGCACTGCGTTCTGGTTCCATCCATGGCTGCCTCTCCTGACCGGCACCAAACAGCTTCTTTATCAGAGACAAAATAGCAGCCCCAGCCCCACAGGAACACAATTATTTTAAAATTGCCTTTGGTGGGTAACCTTGAAAAGGCCTTTGAAAGCCAAGCAGATTAGAGTTACTGGTTCCCCTTTATCTAGCTGCCTATTTACCTCTTAAGGGGCTCCATTAGGAGTGTGCACCCAGGACACACACTCCCTGTGTGGGGGCCCACTGGCCCCTGTGTTTCAGGACCCTGTGTAGCTGAGAGAAGCTGGCGTGGCTTCAAGTAGTTAACCACCTTGAAGAGCTGGGTAATGATAACAACTTTGCTGATGGCAGCTCAAATTGAGCTCCTGATCAAATAAGATCTGTTGAACCTAACCTACTGCTAATTAACTCCCTGGCCAGCTTCCCTCACAGCATCGATGGCCACGGGAACGCTGTCTCCTCAGAAGAGCACTGGATTCGGAGTCCACCTGTAAAAGGGGCCAAGCCCAGACCTAGGGCCCCTGCATCAATTTCCACAAAGAGTGAGCCTGGGAGCTGGGTTCTCAACCTGGGGATTGCAACCCCTTTGGGGCTCCAAGGACCCTTTCACAGGGGTCTCTTGATTCATAACAGTAACAAAATTATAGGAGGAAAATTGCTCTTGATTCGTAACAGTCACAAAATTACAAAATTACAGTAGCAATGGAAATCATTTTATGGTTGGGGGTCACACGTGTTTTAAAGGGTCGCAGTGTGAGGAAGGTTGAGAAGCCCTGCTGTACAGCAAAGGAGAGGCACCCACAGAGAAGGGCCTGGTGGCATGGTGGGTTACAAAGCAAGACATGAATCACAAAGTGAGTGGGTTGAAACCACCAGCTGCTCTGGAAGAAAAAGCTGAGGCTTCAATATCCTTGCATCCCACAGGACAGTCCGACATTGTCCCTCACTGTCCCTAGACCAGGCAACTGGAGTCACAACTCACTCCACGGCAGTGAGTTTGGTTGTCGGAGTTTTTGAGGAATCAGAATGACTCCTTTTTCTATTCCCCCCTCCCCCCCCCATCTAGAGACTAGCTGGTGGGTTCAAACCACCGACCTTCTCCTTTGCAGCCAGACTGTTGAGGCATTTTGCCATGGAGCTTCTGCAAAGGGGCCACGTCATGCTTACTTTTCTCATGTTTACGAAAACGCTCCTTTTGTGATGTAAGTGAAAACAGATGGCAGGGATCGTGGTGACTAGTAGTGAAAGAAGCCCCCATTCACTCTTAAGAGGTCACCCTACGATCTGACAGTCATTGGACGACGAACCACAGTTCAGTGGTTCAAACCCACCAGTCAGTCCCAGGAAGAAAGATGAGGCTGTGTGCTCTAGTCAAGACTGGGAATCTGAGAAATCCTATACAGGGCCTACTTTGAGTCTGACTCCCCTGGATGGGCTTGGGGTTTTAACCTCGAAACTCCTTTATTGAGAAAGGGAACACCAGCTGGCCAATACAGACAAGAAGCCACCCCAGCAGCAGCATGGGCTGGAGACAGGCCTCCTGAGCAGGCTGTCTTCTCCATGCACCGCCCTGGCCTTGAGGAGCTCTCCCCCAGCAAAAGTGCCTTCCCCTGCTCTGGAAGAGGCTCTGGTCTTTTGGTATACCCAAGGAGCTGACAGGCAGGTGGCCAGCACCTGTTCCCATACTCTACATAGAAGCTCCTGTTCCAGAGAGAATTATCTAACTTGGTCCCTGCCCTAGAGAACACTCTACTCCCTACCCATCCCCAGCAGGGACACAGACAGAGGCCTAAGCCCCGGGCCAGGCACCCACAGAACTGTCCTGCATCTTACTTGTTGGTCAGTCGATTGCATTGAGTTGCCAAGAAGAAATCCAACTCTCTCTCTCCTGACTCCCTCCGCCTCTGGGGTAAGACAGGTGGTCGGCCAGGAGAAGTGCCAGTTTAAAGATCTCAGACAAGTGGGGAGACTCAGCACCTGGCTTATCTCTGCACTTTCTTCAGGCAACAGAAGGGACTTGAGGCAGTCTGCCCAGCCAGCCCTGAGCGGCAAGGAAGCCAGTGATGATGGCTAATGCAATAGACACAATTTCATTACTAATGTGAAAATTGATTCTAACCCACGAAGAAAGAAAAAGAAAATCTGCCTGGAATGTTAAGTCCCAAGAATTTGGAATGTCTCAGAGTGCTTGTGGCAAGAGACTGGAACCTGGGCAAGGAGACTGCAAGGAGAGAATCAGCGTGTGGCTGGTGGGCTAGGAGGATAAGAGGGGCTGCCTCCCTCAGCAAACACTTACCCATAAATGAGCCAAACCACTCTTTCCTCTCCACCAGGAGACACCATCTCCCGATAGCCTAGTGCCGGGGTATTGAGCCAAAGGTGGGAAGGAAGTCAGACACACACCCCTCGGGGAAGGACCCCTCGTGCAGGGTGGGGGTGGGGAGAGGGAACTTCAGACTGGGCTCTGTCATGCTGGGTCTTAAAAGGTCTTGTTATCGCTCAAGCAACACTTCTGCCCTCCTTGGAAGGGTAGAGCATATACAAAGCCAGTGGCTACTGAAAACACACCTTTGCTTATTAGGGATAAATAATTAAGACAGTTTTTATTTACACTTGGGCCTTGACAATAAATTGCGAACATGTTGTGTGGTTTTCCTGGATGTATGAGTTGTAATCTTCCCTCCACCCTAACCCAGGGTCTGTCCTTAGCAAGGAGATCCAGTCACAGGTTTGTGGATTGGCTGGCATGTTTGTTTTTGTTTTGAGAACACAGCAAAACACAGAGGAACACAGATTGATTCTACAACAGAGTTAGTTATTCATTCATTATTGAGCACCTGCATTATACCTGGCACGGGGGCGGGGCTGAGACGATGAACTGAGGACATGACGTAAGTTCCACAGCCTGGCCAGGGAGAGCGGGTGGGCCCTGCCCATCCATATGCACTACGGTAAGTGTTCTAATCGAGGCAGCACAGAGTAAGTGGGGGCCCAGGGAGAGGAGGTGACTGATCCATCCCCGAGCTCTGAGGAGTTCTGCAAGGAGGCGTGTGTGCTTGCTTCCTGGAGGTGGTTTTCCAGGCAGGATCCCCCCAGGCAGGAAGGAAGCTGCCAGGGTGACAAATCCCCAAGATCGCATTTGTACGCGCATCTGCCTTCTCTTCACTCCCAATCAAAGGCAATGAGACATCCCCATTAAGGATGTTGCGTGGGAGAAAGATGGGGCGCTCTCCTTTCTGAGTCGGTCTCAGAAACCCAGGGGGGCAGCTGAGCCTATCCCGGAGGGTGGCTATGGCTGGGCATCAACACGATGGCAGGCGTTTGGTCTGGTTTATCGAGATCCCCGGTGGTGCTGTGGGTGAAGGGTTAGGCTGTGAACAGCGGGATCGGCGGTTCAAACGTACCAGGAGAAAGAAGACGTTGTGGGCTCCTGTAAAGAGTGAGCCTCCTGAACTCTATGGAGCCGTTCTGCTCTGCTCCGCTCTGCCCTGTGTAAAGTCACTGTGAGTCGGCATCTCTGCAATGGCAGTGGTGTGGGCACCGAGCCTTCCCTTCAAACCACAGCCCACCCTTCCTCCCTCCCCTGCTCCAGTCCGTCAGGTGGTGGCGGTGTGGCGAGCAAAGGCAGCGTCTCAGCATGTCTGCAGGGGGTGGTGACAGCGACACCAGTTAATTAAGACCGGGGGGAACTCACCGAACTGCTAACTGCAAGGTCGGCGGTTGGAAACCCCCAGCCTCTCTGCGAGAGAAAGACGAGTCTTTGGACTCCCATAGACAGCTATCATCTAGGACACCCTCCGGGCAGTCCCAGAGGGTCCCTGTGGGTCATAATCAACTCCGTGGCAGTGAACTTGGATTTGGGTTCTCAGTTACCCAGAGTCTTTCTACTTCGGAGGACCCCCCTCCCCTAATTCAGTGGTCCTCACAGATCCCCTGCCATCTTGCCCTCCCTCTGCCTGTGATCCACAGGTTTCCACAGTGGATTTCAGAGTCACTCTGCCCGGGGCCCAGGGAGCCCTCTGCCCAGGCTCCGCTCAGTTAACCCTCTGCCCTCTTCCGCACCTGCATCTGCCCTCACTGAGCTGTGGTCAATCTGCCCCAGGCCCCACTGTGCCTCCCCAGCCCAAGCCGACATCATTGGTTGGGTTTTTCATTACAATTCTAAATGGATGCAGGACTTTTCATTGCTCCTGGCCAACTCTATGTCCTCTGATGATCCGCCTCACAGTGGCCATCTTATCCAGAGCGGGAAACGTCTTTTTCCCTCTAGGTTGGCCGCAGGTGTGAACTGGGGATGAGGCCTTCTGTCCTCAGACAACCCGGGGATTGTGCTGAGTGGCACTGGAGACCCACAGGGAAGGTTCAGTATTAAGTGTCCCACTAGTGAGTCAGTGGGCGAACACTGGTGGCCTCTGCACTCTGGGCTGGGCACTCAGCCATTGACCACAAGGTCAGCAGTTCGAGCTGACCAGCTGTTCCACAGGAAAACAATGAACTTTTCTACTCCCAGAAAGTGGATTCACAGTCTCAGAAAGCCAAAGAGCAGTTCTAGCCTGTCCCATGTGGTTGCTGTGAACTGGAATTAACCTGAGGGTGGGAGGGAGAGTAAGAGCGTGACGTGAACACGCAGAGAAGCTGCCTCCTCTGTTTGCACTTGGCCTCTGAGCCCACCCGTTGGCAGCTCTCATCATTGTATCCCCAGAGGTGCCTCACAATTCGGTCGTGTGATTTGCTGAACAAAGAGACCCGGGGTCTGAGAGAGAGCTCACTCTTCAAAAGATGGCAGAGCGGGAGGCCTGGCCTGCCTCACTCTCCCTCTGGGAACTCTGGCCAGGCCTGGGGATCGCTTCTTTGCTCCCAGCACACAGCCCATCTGCTCCCCACAGATGGGGGGGCAGACAGATGGCATCTTGTGCACGCCTTCCACACACATCCTCACGTCGAGGCTGCCTCTCTGTGAAGCACCTGCCCGACCTCAGACTCCTTCCACCGCCACCTTCTCAATATAGCTGCCTCCAGAGGATGCGGTGACCACACCAGGGGCTGTCCTGGTCTCCCAGCTCAGTCCACACTTGGGCCCAGTATGGGCAAGAGGCAGGCCCTGGTGAGAGAAACACCCCTTTCCTCTGACCAGTCCCACACTCATGCATCTGTGCCCACAGGTGCAAAATGAAGGAGACTCTGCGGCCCTGATTGGAGGTGGGTTTCAGCACCACTCACACACCTTAGAGAGGCTGTTTATAGGTGAGCACAAGACACGGATATGGGTGGCAGTGTGAGCACGTGTGCATGAGCAGACATGTGACAAGCACAACCCTCACTGAGTTCCTGCCGTAATCATAATAATTAATCCTCCCTTTCAGTTACCACGCATTTTCACTCACTGCACCAGCCGCGCCGTCTATTCGGTGGGGACTCTCATTAGCCCCAAGTTACACCAAACCAGCACAGAGCTGTAAGTGGCGGAGCCAGTACTGGGAAAGCTAAGCAGCCCAGTCACGCTGCCACCCAACACACACCACAAGGTCTGTACCTAGGGACACTCACTGGACTCCCTAAACAGTCCACACCACTGTCCATCTGTGAATGCCGCTGCCTTTGCAGGCAATGTCCTAGCTCCTCTGGCCACTCAGAAAACTCTTATTCATCCTTCAAAACCCAGGTCAATGTCACCTTTTCTGTGATGCATGTCACCATCCCACCCCAGGTAAAGTAATTGGTGCCCACCTTTCTGGTCCTATAGCAGTATGGTGGTGCAGTCGGTTAAGCACTGGACTACTAACTGCAAGACTAGGGGTTCATATACACTGGGAGAGAGATGAGACTGACTGTTCCAATAAAGGTTTACAAGTCTCAGAAACCTGGTGGAGCAGTTCTGCTCTGTGCTATGAGCCTAAATCAACTCAAAGGCCATGAGTTTGGGTTGGAGTTTGATACAGTAACCAGCTAGATCACACTCAGCAAACAGTGCTGGTGCTAAAACATGGATGGGCCACACTGCCCGAATAAAGCAGACAGGTTATTGGGGCCATTCACGTGCTCACATATGCATACCTATGGGCATAATGCCTACTTTATTCCAGGCAGCACTCTAGACCCTGGGAATAGAGCAGCAATCAAAACCAGAGGTCCCTGCTGCATGGAGAGACACACAATAAAATAAGCAAGTCAGAAAAGTACATAGCCTATTAGTGTCAAATGCTTCCCGGGGGTGGGGGGGGGTGTGTGGAGAGACCCAGATTAGGGGAAGGAATCCAGTATGTGTGTGGGGGGGGGACGGGACATTGCTGGTGGCTTTACCACTGGTGCCAACCCAGAGAAGCAGGAAGGGTGTTGAGTCCACTACCCCTTCAGCTAAGCCAGCACTTCAATGCAAGGCCCCCGCTGCCCACCGGTGGGCTCTCTAACAGTGGTGATGGTAAGCCAGGGCCATGGCATCAATTG
>PVJH01046001.1:0-12082 GCA_004026705.1 Nesogale talazaci | reverse complement strand
GTGTATCTATACAGAGTCACGAGAATTCAAAATACTGTGAAAAACAAATGTCAGCTTAGGGAAATTTATAACATAAATTTGCTCTTCCGATACCAGCTCTAATTCTTTCTTGCCAAGATAATAGAGGAGTTAAAAGTAGAGCTTCACTCATATTCTTTTAAACTCGTAAGAACATATCCTAAACTTCACCTTAGAGAAAAGGCTGAAACACAATCAAATTATATTCTTTTAAGGCAAATTTATCATGTACACTTAAAATCATCTTTTTGGGGGCATTTCATACATCAGTTGCTTGGAGCATATTTGTATATTTGTTGTCATCAATATTTTCTAAACATTTACCTTCCACTTGAGCCCTTGATATCAGCATCTCTTTTTCATCTCCTCCCTCCTTCCTCTCCTGATGACCCCTTGATAGATTACAAATTATTATTGTTTTCATATCCTACACTGACCGCTGCCTCCCTTCACCCACATTTCTGTTGTTCAGCCCCCTGGTGGTGGTGGGAGGGTATGCATCCATCATAGCGATCGGTTCCCCGTTCCTCCCTCTTATACTCTTTACTGCAATGAGAAAAGATAACATTTATAGCACTGTTATCAAAAGACAATGTTACCCTAGCCCCAGTACAAACTTGATTATTAATGATTAAGTAATCACTTTCAGAACTTTTTTTTTGGCATCACTCCTCTCAGTGGTGGTGGGAGCTACCCAGCGCAGATCCTGAGAGCCGCCACTGGATTTGAACTGCCAAACCCGTGGGCCACAGTCCCGCATTCAACCACTTACGCCACCGGGGCTCAGCCCGAGAACTTTATACAATAGCATGTTCCCATTAAAAAAATAAAACATGCTTCTGTACAACAACATTGTCTTGGGTATATGGTGCTGCTATAACAAGAATACCACAGGTGGATAGGTTTTTAAAAAATGAACACTATTCTTCCACATATTTCTTTGATAAAGCAGTGAACTCCTTATGGATTTTGGCATCAATCTGATATTGAGGATGTTGTGCTCAAACTCTCACCATGAAAGCCAACCTCGTTTAAATGTGATGTCTTTAACTGCAGAGTGGACTTTTAAAATGGAATGTATCCCAGAGATGCATGTAGGTAGGGGTTCTGAACTACTTAACTACCTCCAGTGAGATGCCTCTCTTGGGACACAAGTTTAGAATTGAGATCAGTGAGGGGGAGAAAAAGAGGGCACCAAGGTAATGATTCAGTTGGTACAAATTTTAGTTGGAACCTTACTCTAAGTGTTTGAGCCTTTCGCTGCTTTAGACAGCTTAGTCATTGATACGGGAGTGGAACTGCCCTGAATGACTGGCCACGTTTTCTGTTTGGAGTCATTCAATATCAGATATTAGATTATCTGACATTATATATTTATTGTAATTTGTTTCTGACTCATACAGAATCACTTTATTTTACAGGTGCGAAAAGTAGGAAGTACCTACTTTCTCAAGTATATTCGTGATAAAACGTCCCTGGCTATTTCTATAGAAAGTCATTCTTGCTATATCTCACAGTGTTAATTACATCATTATCATTTAACTTTGGACATTGAATATATGCACAGAATAATGAAAACAAACAGGGAAGAAAAATTTGAGTGTTGCAGACATTGCTAGTCTCATCTTCACAGATTTTGAAATAGTCATTCTAGAAATGAACAGTATTACACCTTTGTACTGTGGAAATTAGCAATTCATGAAATAAGCAGTGGTGAGCTTTCTGGAGACCACTGCATAATAAGCTCCCAAACTTGATTTTAATCTAATTCAATAAAACACATCGTTTTCAGACATAAGAAGACAAGACACTAGTTAGAGGGCACTGAGATTTTTTTTCCCCCTTAGATTTAGGACTGGCTGCCTTAAAGCTCATAATAATGAAAAATTTAAAAATGGCTGTTCTTGATTCATCTCTCTTCTTTCAGAACTTGTGGAGATAATTAAATTTTAAACTAATGTTTACTCCTGAAATATTACCTATTTCCTTCAAGAATTCAGCTGACTGTAATATGGTTCTGATATTACTTATTAGTAGGTGATGATTTAGAATATACTACTATATCCTTTTCCATTTCTCCTGCTTAATGACAGAAAAAAAATGTAATGTATGCCTGGTAGCCTGAGGACCACAAAACTCTCAAGAATGTGTCTTATAGTGAAATAACAAATATTATATTTTTATCAGAAGGTTATAAACTCTACTTCAACAGTAATAAAGAATATCAATATAATGGCATTCTATGCAGCAACTACAACTCTGAGAAAAATACACCCATTGATATGGAACAACGTTAATGACATAGTAAATAAAAAGGCAAGGCATATAAAAGCATAAAGCCATTTTTAATAGTTATATTCTATCTATACCCAAAGGCACATTTGCAGTCATATCTACGCTACACTAAAAAAGTATCACTAATAGGCATGAATATAGGTGGCAGAATGGCAGGTTTGAATTTTTTAAGTTTTGCTAATCCCTTTTTCTAATTTTTACTCAGGGAATCTATACTATTTTTACACACACACAGAAGTTTGTAGGATCTCATGGGTTTCAACTCCACATTTCTTGGAAGGACTGGACAGCTAGGCAGAAGGTTGTGCAGAGGTCCACCAGCCAAGGGCCACCCTTGCTAGGCTGAGTGCCCCTTGGAAAGCTCTAATGAAGCATGCAGATCAGCAGAGGCACATTAGTAAGCCCAGCATGCCCACTGCTGTAATGTGTTTTCATAAAGCTCGGCCCCAGGCAATGAGACTCCAGCCCAAGGACAATCAGTTTGCTAATGAAACTTTTCTTCTGAAAACCATATGCAGTAGCTTCAGCTCACCCTACTAGTTTTAACCTTAAAGAAGGGAGTGCTTGCATCAAACACTCTCTCTTTCACAAACTCCACTTTCTTAATGTCACCAAGGGTGTGGCGACATTAGTTTTTTACTGCCATCAGGAAAACAAGCAACCACCACCCTTTGTTTTCCCTGATCCCTCTGGCCGCCTAGAGGAGTGCCATCTGAGACCACGGATCACAGTCCTGAGTCCCTTCCTGTTCCCAAAGAGAACTTTCATCCTCACAGCTCTGCAGTGGGCAAAGTCTGACGAGAGGGACCCGATTCTAGGGGTTTATGGGTGTGTGTGTGTATGTGTGTGTGTGTGTGTGTGTGTGTGTGTCTTTATTGCACGGAAGGCTGCTGAGAGGTGAAGGGGGGGTTTGTTTGGGAGAGTGGTTTTAAAATTCACTTTTATCTCAATATGAACAAAAAGTTGTGGGCTCGTCAAGAGCTTTGGAGTCAGAGAAAGAAGAAGGGAGGATTCTGCCCTGCCCTGAACTATTTCCTTACTTTTCTAAACTGAGGTTTCTTATTTTAAAAATGGTGAAGACAGCACTTAACTGGCATACAATTCAAAGATTTAAGGTACCCCTGGGAGATGAAGTGAAATCTGAGGGAATGGTGGATTGGAGAACATTGGCACAAACAGGTGGCAGCCAGGGCATGCCCTCCATCTTCTGTTAGTTGCACCAGCGCTAGTGGAGTCTGAGGGAAGGAGCCTTGGTAGAGTTCTTGTTTCTAGATCTCTCCCCTGGGAACACAGGAGACCAAGTAATGCTCATCCATTTTAATGGGCAATTCAAAGAGCGCTCTTCATTCTGTATTAATAGCTGTCACAATCAGACCTAAAGTAATAGTCATTCAAATATTTGATACTGCAACACATTATTAGGAAAAGTCATAAAGATAAAAATTATGTCCACTGCATAATTTATGCCCACAAGATTTTGAATAAATCACTTCCCCAGAAGCAAAATAATTGACTAATAGCCCCATTCATGTAAATTTATCCTTTCTATAGTTTCAAGCCAAAACATGTAACAAATAATATATGATGTTGAACTTACATAATATAATAATAAATGTAGTAATTTCATATAAATATTTATAGTACTTTTATATGAGAACTTGATCATCCCATTTAACTTACCTAGAGTTATAAAGGGCCTATAGATATTTTTCTGTTATGATTATTAATTTTTATTTTATTTTTTATAGCTTGACTTTTTATAATTTTTGATCTCCTGAGCAAAAGAAACACTGGTTTTCAATGAGAACTACTGGAGTAAGATTTATATTCTTATGCATAGAAACATAGGTACATGTTTTCTGTTATTAATGCTATGGTAAGAGGAAGAACTGTACTTGTGGATCCTATTTCAACCATCCTAAAGTATGCTCTTATCTCTTTAGTATACAGATCTTGGAGAGTTTTAGCCTGAGAGTCCCTTTGCAAGTCTTTCCAGCAACTAAGTGGGTCATATGATTTTGACAACATTGTTTTCGTCAATGGGATATGAGCAGGAGCAGAGCGATCCACTTTCTAATAACATTATATAAAGGGGATTGTGTACTCTCCCTTCCTCTCATCCCTCCTTTCTGCTGACTGGGAAAGGATGACAAGGGGAGTTGTCTGCTCAGGGGCCCCAGAAGGAAGCCAAAGAAGAGGGTGAGGAAGTAGCTCTGCCAGCTTGGGGTGTGGTCTCTTGGGGACATTTGGAGCCCAGTCACCTCTCCTCTCCTAAATTTCAGTAGACCTAAACACTCTTCCTCCCCTCTCCAAACCTCCCCCCACCCCGCCCCAATCAGGGATGTCCCTCTGCTCCAGGGGGCTCCCCTCTCTCTTCTGCCACATACTCTTGGCTTTAAGAGAGTCAGGGTCTCAGAGTCTCCTGCCACGGCTGAGGGGAGTGGGAGACTGCTCCCACGCAGGGAGACCAGCTCCGCAGTTGGCCAGGCCCCACCCCCATCTCTGCTCAAGCTGTTGGTGATGAGAGCCTCATCCCAGTTTGGGTGTGTCTGCAGAGTCTGTCTACCTAAACACGCTTAATGAGAAAAAAGGAAACAACTTTTTTTGTGGGACCCCTGCATTTCCCCCTCATCTATCCATTACAAGTTTAGCCTATTCTACATATCACAGAATCCATCTGTCATCCGGAGATTCTTGCTCCAAGCTATGAGATAGGTTCTGATCTTTGAAAGGCAGAGGAAAGAGTGGAAGTTGTTAGGGATTGGTCCTCTACACCCCACCCCACCCCATGAATCCACAGACAGTGTTTCAGGAAGCAGCCATCAAGAGATCAAAGGGATAAAAAAGAGATCAAAGGAGAAATTTCATTAGACAAATCTGCTGCACAAGCTCTACTTAGAATGTTGAAAAGCGTCAGCTAACATGCAGCTGACTAAAGCCACAGCAATTTCCCTTGCCTCATATGCATATGAAAGTTGGGTATTCAGTGTGGAAGACTGGAGAGGAATCGGTGCAATTGAAGTGGGATGCTGGAGAAGAATATAGGACTGGCACCGTGGACTGCTCTAAGGGCTAACTGCTGTGTCTTGGAAGAAGGACAGCCAGAGGGATCCTTAGAGGCAAGGATAGTGAAACTTCATTTTACCTACTTTGGATATGCTGTCAGAAGAGACCAGTTCCCAGAGAAAGACATCATCTGTGGCAAAACGAAAATGAGGAAGGCCTTCCAAGGGATGAATTGGCACCCTGGCTCTGCAACCATGGGGTCCAGCACAGGACACTTGGGAGGATGGCCGACGCAGGGCTGGGCAGGGTTTTAGTCTGTTAAGCATGGGGTCACCAAGGGTCGGCATCAACTCTAGCGCACCTAACAATAGCGACCACAGTGATCTGTGGAAGGATTTTAAAGGATGCCTTCATGCCCACAGAAAACGGCCCATGTTTCGGCATATACCCGCTATGCCAGCCAAAGCAGCAGAAAAATTCTCTCGCATTTTCTTTCAAAGTAACTATAGAGGTGTTTTTTAACCCGATGGCTCATAAACACTTAGTTGTTTAGTTTATCCTGTTTTTCACAAGTCCAAGGTGAAAAAACCTTCTCTAAAAGTAGTTCACTGCATCGGTTCCAGTGATGTTTCTTTCGAGTCACAAGAAAAGTCAAGTCCAACTCACTCGACCTGGTGCTAATGTCAGGAGTAGCATTAGGCAGAACCTTCATAGTCTCCCTCAAATCGTTTTTTTTTCCATAAAATTTTGATTTAATGCTGACAAGTGGGTTCCAATTCATAGAGACTCTCTGTACAACAAAAGGAAATAGCATCTGGTTCTGGCCCGGCTTCACAGTCACTAACTCCTATGCCACTGCCCATTGTGGCAGCCCCTGAATCAACTCATCTCATCGAGAATCTTCCTCTTGTTGAATGGACCCTCTGCTTTACCAAGCACAGTGTCCTTCTCTAGGGACTGGTCCCTCCCAGAGATAGATCCAAAATATGTAAAATTGCTTCTGGGCAATATTCTGGATGCTTTTTAAACAAATGTTTGTTTGCTTCTTTCATAGTCCATTGCATAATTCATTTTCTTCAGCATAATTCAAAGCTATCTTCTTTTTTTGAACTGATCATTTTACTGGGGATTCTTACAGATATTATAACCATCCATAAATCAATTACATCACGTGAACTTGTACAGATGCTGCCATCATTATTTTCAAAGCATTTTCTTTCTACTTGAGCCCCTTGCTCTCAGCTTCTCTTTGTTCCCACTCTCCCCCACACTACCACCCTCATGAACCCTTCATAAATTATAGACATATTTTCATATCTTACACCGTACAATGGATCCCTTCACCCACAGTTCTGTTATTCGTCCCCCTGAGAGGGGGTTATAAGGGACTCCGGCCCATTGGCTTGGCAGTACAAGTCCAGCAGCAGCAAGGCTGGGCCTCCCACTCCCACCAGATGGCAGTGGTGCCCACAAAACAAAAAGCAAAAAAAAAAAAAAACCAAAAAACCCTAAATCTTTGTAAGCCACACTCACTGTCATGGAGTGGATTCCCACTCACAAGCCACCCCATCAGGCTTCTGAGACTGTTCATCTTTACGGGAATAGACAGCCTCATATTTTTTTCTGTGATATTGTCACCACACGGCCACATTTGGGTTCCTTCTGTCAATTAGCTATACTCCATAATAGTTTTATCCTAGTTCTGACTCACCCCAAGGTCAAAAGAGCGCTGTGGTTAGAAAGCAGGGTTACACATTGCTTATTCATGGCCACAAAAGATGATCTATTATCTCAAAAATGGGTTATGAGATTTGATTGGATTGGACTAATTTACCACACGTGCTTACCCCACAGCAATCAGATAGCTAAGGTAATCAATTTAGGTCAGTCACCACTTCCTGTTACTGGGGTTAGGATAGATGCCAAATGCAAAGTTTTATAGGAAGGGATGAATGGATATGTTATAAAAGATCATGGAATTCTTCCTATTAGAAATGGAAATATGAGTGCATGCTGGGTAGGTAGCAAATTGCTCACTTAACATACTTCAACCACAGTCTATTTGGACAGGTCCTAAGTGATTCTAAGGTAGAAGAACTGAATAGGATGCACATGTGTTTGTGTGATGGATATTCTACTTGTTGATAAAAGACAGGATATATGCTTAGCACAATAACGCATCATTAGAAACAAGACCATGAAAAATAGATTGAAGCCTTTTGATATTCTGAATAATGATGAAAATTAATTGTCTATTTTTGAGGAAAACTTCCTAAATTCGTTCTCTAATTTTGTGATGTTGACTGTTTCTACAAGTGGAACATTTAGTCATGTATATCCCAGGGAGAAACTGAAGATAATAAATATCGCAAATAAATTAATTTCCCAATCCTCTTTAAAAAATCCTGCTACTATCAACAGACTGAAAATTATGTACAAAACGTTTATACTTCACCACATTTTATGGGATACATCTTATAAAAAATAAGTAGGTTTAAATTTTTTTCTTTCACTTCTCTAATGATTCCTAAAATATCTCCAATTATTTTAATCAAGAAAAAGGGGAGAGTTAAGTTGAAACACACAATATTTCTCTGTTTTTTTTTTAAGGCTTCCTCACCACCTACCATCATGACCCCAATCCTGCCTTTCAGTTCTGGCTAGACTGGAGCATGTGTTCACTGGTACAAATAAGAGCTCAGGACACATGGAATCCAGGTCAGATAAACCCTTAGGAACAGAAATGGGAGTAGTGATACCAGGAGGGTAGGGGGAAGGGAGAAAGAAGGGGAGGAAGAGGAACTGCTCATAATGATTGATGCCTAATACCCACCCACCCCCCCCCCCATCCCCACACTCCAACACACACCCAGGTGGATGAACAACAGAAACATGGGTGAAGGGAGACAGCAGTCAGTGTAAGATATAAAAACACATAGCAATAATGTATAATTTATCAACAGTGGGGTGGGAGGGTGGGGGAAGGAAAGAAAAAAGGATAGCTTATGCCAAGGGGTCAAATTGAAAATGATGATGGCAACGTATGTACATATGGTTCTCGATACCATAATTGATGTTTGGAATGTTAGAAGAGCTGTAAGAGTCTCCACTAAAGGGCTGAGCCCTGGTGGCACAGTGGTTGAGTGTAGGACTGAGGCCCACTGGCTTGATGATTCAAATCCAGCAGCAGCTCTCCAGGAGCAAGGCTGGGCCTCCCACTCCCACCAGAGGGCAATGATGCAAAAAAAAAGAGTCTCCACTAAAATGATCTTTTAGAAAAATAATGAAGCAGGCTTTGTAATAAGTAATGTCCATAAGGTGGCTGAATTCAAAGAGAAACTGGGCTGCTGAAGGTCTGATGAATGGAAGCAGAACACTGTCTTAAAGAGTGCTTGAGGCTGGGCCCCTCTGCTCAGAGGGCCTTTGAATGTGTTTGAGGAGGAGCTCTTTTCTCAGGGTGAATTTGGCCATGGTAGCATGAGTAAGGTAAGACCTTTAGGAGTGGAGCTTTTGAGATCATTGGGGTTGTCATTTCTTGATGGGGTATGACTCAGGTGAAAAAATTTGCTAAGGATCAGACTTGGAATGTGCAAATTATGAATCCATGAAAACCTGAAGAGGTCAACAATGAAGTAGAATGCAAAATGATCCAAATCCCAGGCATTAGGGAGCTGACGTACACTTGTCTTGGCAATTCTATATGAGAAAATCAAATTATTTATTATGCTAGGAAAACATAATTAAAGGGCATGGCTTAGCATTCACTGTCAAAAAGAACATTGCAAATATAAGTCATAAAGTGCATTGTTGTCTGCCATAGGTTTGTATTTATCTATCATCATGATAATTCAATCAATAAAACTACTATTCAAATGTATGCACCAATCAAAAAACTAAATGATGGAGAGACTGAAGAATTCTATCAAAGGCTTCAGTTGGATATTGATCAAACATGCATGCAAGACACATTGATAACTATTAGTGAATAGAATGCAAACATTGGAAACAAAGAAGGAAGAGTAGTTGGACAATTTGGCCTTGGGATAGAAATGAAGCTAGAGATAGGATGATATAGTTTTGCAAAAGCAATGACTTGCTCATAGCAAATACCATTTTTTTAAACAACACAAAAGGTGATTATACACATGGATTTCTCCAGATGAGAAATACAGAAATACAATTGACTACATTTGTGGAATTAAACTCAGTGTCAGCAGCTAAAATCCAGTCTAGGGACAAATGTGGAACAGACTACCAATTGCTCATATGACCACCAATGACCATCAATTGGTCAGAAAAATATGAAGGAAATGAAAACAAATCTACAAGAGTCAAGATATGACCTTAAACTTATCCCATCTGAATTTCAAGAAAGTCTAAAGAACAGATTGTATTGAAGACTAATGATGGATTTGATGAGCTGTGAGAGGACATTATAAGCAAAATTCATGAAGAAAGCAAAAGGTCATTAAAAAGACAGGAAAGAAATGAAAGATCAAAGTGGATGCCAGAAGGGACTGAAAAGTATTCTTAAATGTAGAGGAGCTAAAAACAAATGAAATAAATGATGAAACCAAAGAGCTGAATAGAAAAAATTAAAGGGCAGCATGAGAAGATAAAGCGAAATAGTGTAATGCATTGGGCAAAGACTAAGAATTAGAAAACCAAACGAAAGTACAGGTTCAGCATAGTCTATGTATTAAAAAAAAACCTCAAGAAAAAAACCAAATCTCAAGTTTCAATTTTGAAATATTCTATGAGCAAAATATTGATTGCTGCAGGAGGCATGAAAAGAAGAATGGAAGAATATACAGAACTTTTGCTGTACCACAAAGAACTAGTTGATACCCCACCATTCCAGGAGACAGCATATGAGCAAGAACCAATTGTACTTAAGGAGGAAGTTCAAGCTGCACTGAAAGCATTAGTCAAAATCAAGGCTCCAGGATTTGATGGGATACCAATTGAAATGATCCCAAAAGCTGATGAAGCACTGGAAACACTCATTCATCTATACAGGGATATTTGTAAGACAGCTACTTGGCCAACAAACGGGAAGAGATGCATATTTGCAACCATTCCAAAGAAATGCGGCCCAATCGAGTCCTCAAACTCCGGAACAATATCACCGACATCACATTCAAGTATGTTTCTGCTGAAGATCATCCAACAATGGTTGCAGCAGTACCTTGGCAGAGAGTTGCCAGAGCTTCATGCTGGATTCAGAAGAGGACATGGAACAAGGGATATAATTTCTGAGGTTAGATGGAGCTTGTCTGAAACAGAGAATACCAGAAAGATATTTACTTGTGCTTTATTGACTAAGCCACTGCATTCGACCGTGAGTATTACAGCAAACTGTGGTGAAACTTGAGAAAAAACAGGCATTCCAGGACATGTCATTGTGCTCATGTGGAGTTTGGGTATGTATCAAGAGGGAGTTGTATGAACAGAACAAGGAAATCCTCCGTGGCACACCATTAGAAAATGTATGCCTCAGGGTTGTGTCCTTTCACTACACTTATTCCATCTCTACACTGAGCAAGTCAACAGAGAAGCTGGACTTTATGAAAAAAATGTGGCATCAGGATTGCAGGAAGGCTTATTAACAACTTATATTATGCAGGCTTGTTTGTTGAAAGCCAGGTGGATTTGAAGCATTTGTTGATGAAAATCAAGTTTGGCTGCTTTCAGTGTGGATTAGGACTCAGCATAAAGAAGACCAAGCTCCTTATAACTAGACCACTGTGATAAATGGAGAAAAGATTAAAGTTGTCAGAGACTGTTTCAAGAGTACACAGTCAGTGCTCATGGAGGCACTAATCAAGAGACCCAACAGGAACATGCACTATAGGTAAGTCTGCTGCACAAGACCTCTTTAGAGTACTGAAAAGTAAGGGTGTGTCTTGGAGTCCTAAGATGCACCTGACCCAAACCACAGTCTTTTCAATGGCCTCATATGCATGTCCAACTTGGACCTGGAGTAACAAAGCCTGAAGAAGGATCGATGCATTTGAATTGTGAGTCTAGAGAAGAATATTGAAAGTGACCTGGACGGCTACAGGACAAACCATTCTGTCTTGTTAGAAGTATGTCCCGTATGCCCCTAAGAGACAAAGATGGTGAGCCATCTTCTTACATATGTTGGACATGTTGTCAGGAGAGACCAGTACCTGGAAAATGACGTCATGTTATGTAAAGTAAAGGGGCAGCAAGAAAGAAGAAGGTATTCAAAGAGATGGATGAACACAGTGACTGCAACCCTGGCCTCAAGTATATAAACAATTGTAAGAATGGTGCAGGACAGGGCAGTGATTTGTTCAGTTGGGTAAAACGTCATTATGGTCAGAAATTACATGCGGATGCCTAACAACAACCTTCTCATTACATATATAAAACCAACTCCATTGGGGGATGTCCAGGCACTCTGGCAGGGGTCAGACCCAACCCATGGATATGTAGAGCAATCAAGAACAAAGGAGAAGAAAACAAAGAAAAGATTTTAAAAAGATAATGAGGAAACAGGACACTAACCCAGCCATGGGGTGGGATTGGGGGGAGGGGGGTGTATTTCTTATGTCTCCACAGAAAAGGGAGAGAGCAACCAGACCTCAACCTGGAATGCCAAGCCTTGAAGACAGCATGAAGTGGTGAACTAACAGAGAGATCTGCAGGGCCAGCCCCAATCCCAGCTTCTTGGACCCTCTCTCCAGAAGAATGCACCACAGAAGTCATTGCTTAAGATACAGCCCAGGGAAAGAGG